>KK120022.1:343267-359991 GCA_000611955.2 Stegodyphus mimosarum | reverse complement strand
TTTTCATACTTGATTATTGTATTTTAACTGAAGTAATTTTTATTTCCTTACTATGGTGGTCGTGTTTGGTGTTGTAATAAACCCAAGAAAATTATCTATGTAATTATTATATTTTTATTGAAGTACTTATCAGCATTGAAGTTAATTTGTGTGTAAAATCAATAACTAATACCTATCCCTTCAAAAACTTTTCCGTTGCCTTTCCAAATTATTTATGAGCTTGTTTTCGATTTCTTCACCCGCTAGACGGTAGTCTGTGAAACATCTGTCATCATTGAAACGTTTTGCACCCTGCTGAAGAGGCTAATTCCAACACTACTAACCCTGCATCAAGGTCGAGGGGACGGGGTGTTTTGCTTACTCGCAGGCTTTTTCTATGCTGGAGTGGGACCCCTCGACGAGGCTAATTCTGCTGTGAGTTGATTGACCTTGGTGTATCAGCGATTAGTCGCCAATTTCTGGAGTTCATACTACATTGGCTTCACCTTCCTGTGTGTTTTCCCCCTGGGGTTGCCGGGCTGTTGGCGGTTTTCCTACCATCTAAAATCGCCAATCGAGCAGTTTTGGCGAATGGAGTAAAAAGCCTGGGAGCTAGCTACGAGACAGCGAGACACGGAAGGAGACGGAGCGGAGAGACAGCGTCGTGGGCGACGACGAAAGAAAATGACTATCTGAAGTTATCACGAGAGTACCTGACTGCGTATCATAGAACCATCGATGTCGGAAGAAATGGATGAGAGAAGGCTACTATGGAGGGCGACGCAAATGTCAAAAACCTATTTCTTAACTAATTACTTTCTTTTTTTCTCTCCTTATAGAAAGCACGCTATGGCCAACTCTGAAAATTTTGTTGACGTCTACTGCCATGATTTCTGTAACAAGTAACCTTGCCATTGTCAAATTCGGTATGAAAAATTTTGATTTATTCAGTTTCCACCTCGCCACCAATGTAAATAATTGTATTTAGTCAGTTATATCTTAATAAATTCCATATTAAATTTTAACTTTTTCTTGTAATGTTTTCACTGATTAATTTAGAACACTGGACCCAATAGTATCTTAATTCCACAACGCATACTTAATTATTCTGTTGGAGCCTTTGCACCACTATTTACTGTTTATTTGAAACCAGTTTTTACTGGAAATATAGTGTTTATCATGTATGTCACAAACTTTACATATTCATGTGATTTAGAATTGATTATCCAAATATTGACCTTCATTTGAAATTGAACTTAAAACATAAACATAAACTCTTAAGTATTAAAAACTCCAACAAAAACTTATCTTAGCAAATTCCACACCGAACATGTATTTACATGACTCGACAGAAAAGATATAATTATTTAGACAATGGAATAAAATTCTAAGCTATTTCAGATGTATGGAGATTCGAAAAAATCACAATTTTATCGGTACAATAGCTAGAATACACAGTAGTTTTATCTCTAGTTATTTAATTTAATAAGCTTTAATTATTAAATGTTAGTAGTCTTATAAATTCAAATCTACTGCTTTCATAAAAACCGAAGGTTGTGATTATAGTTTTCATATCACTGAATCAGTTATAATTTGTGATTTCTCTTTCTTGATCTTCAAATTGTCAGGAGCAATATATCGTAATTTTGTGGTACCAGAGATTCGGAGCTTAATAGTTACAGCAGTGTGTTAAATATCTTGGTCTGGGGGAGAAGATGCAGCTACATCTGAAATCAAATAGTAACGTATGATATTTATTATGGGCATTAATGTGTTTCAGTGTATGAATTGTTGTTAAATTACATTTTACTTCTAGATATTAACTGAGTCACAGTACTTACTTAATTTTTATGATGGTAAGGCATTAAATTAAAATTAAACAGAAATTCTATGCCAGTAGTAAATTGTGTTTATGGCTTATGTTAGAAACGATCATTAAGAAATGGTGTATAACTGGAAATCAAATGTCAAATGTTTTTGCCTCTAAATCTTAGTATTAAATCTAATCTGAGCCTCAAATTCATTAATCACTTACTTCGCTTCTCTATGCAAATAAAATGAAATAACTAACCCAGTTGCTAACAAACATATCAGATTGTCGCGATATTTTTATTTGAAGAAACGAACGACGAGATACATGTGGCATAATTCACGTCTTCATTCCAGTTTCCCTGATATCGCAGTTTGGAAAATCACTGTACAAAGTCTTTATGCAAAACTGATTATGATACCGGCAAGTAACAAGAATTAATTGATATCAAGCTGCTTCATCAAGGAAAACTTAACATTTGCATGAAGTAATGTGGTTGAAACAAAAATGATGGCTTTGCTTGAATGGAGATTTGATATCAAAATGGTTGCTGGAATAATGTTATGTGCATAGTTAACAGAGTTTGGCACTTTCTTAAAATTTGGGTTTTTCTAAGATTTTTCTCTAAGGTGGTTACATTAGTACCACCAAAAAGTTACTAAAAAATCCATCATAAGTTACCAAAAAACCGACCTTTATGTGGGGCAGGAAGAAGGGTTTGACGATTGCTGATGATAGGACAGTTTTGCTCTTTCAGTATTGAAACAAATTACCATACGTCATTGGATATCGCCTTTATAATGATCTCGAAATAAATATCTAAATAATAAATTCTTCGAACTCTCATCTTATTATTAACCCAACTGGTAAATAAGCAACGAATGTGTGCTTTTGACTCTGCGCTTAGCGGTAGTATGACAGTATTGATTTTTCATGAGTTTTCCCAGAACATTGTGAGTTCTTATGCAAATTGTTATATTTTTACCTATTGCCATTCACTTTCCATAAAGAATCCTGAACTACACGAAACCTGTTTGCCATTTAATTGAAATTGTTTGCCTGATTTCCATTTATTTCAATAGAATAGCATAAAACTTTAATCCCTAAGCAACATGTTATTACCTGAAACATTATCAATTCTTAACATACTTTCTAATTCCTTCAAGACTTCCGCATAATAAATACAATGCTTGCATTAAAAACTGCCTATAGTGGCAGATTTCACCAATAATTTATAGTAGAAAATACAGCAAGAAAATTTAAATAATCTTAAACAGAAACAGGAAACTTACAATAATCTGTGATTTAAAAAATGCAAATCGCAGTACTTACTATATGGAGAAGTTGGAACGTTTAAAATTTGTGCAAGCAGGAACATAGAGGAAAGTATTGAACAAAAATCCTTATGTTCAAAATCGGAAATATGAAATTTAATGAATCACACAAATCTATAGGGTTTTCAGCAAATCGGTTACAGATATTCAGGAAAGAAAGAGTACACCTAGACAGTGGAAAAACACGTAGTAATGCATGGTTGGACACGCTTTCCTAGCGCAATAGTGACGACAAAAACCCAAGAAAGGAAGGAGCAGGATAAGAATAATGTTTATTATACTTAAATGCAGTGGAAACCAAGAAATAAAACCGAAAACAGACGATCGTCATCAAAGGAGTGTTCGAAATTACGACCCGACCGTGATTAGGAAGAGTGCGTTATGCATCTTCCATGCGCTGGAGATGTGAGGCGTGCATTAAGGTCCGGGGGTCATAATTTCGAACACTTTCCGTATTGACAATCAATGTCTGTTTTTGTTCTTATTTGCTGGTTTCTGCTGTACTAAACATAATAAAACATGTTTTGCAACACTTTTCGTGTCTTTCCTTTTTAGTGTCATTACTACTGCGCCAAGAAAGCGTTTTCGACCATGCATTGCTATGTGATTTTCCATTGTCTAGGTGTACACTATCCCTTCTGAAAGCTTGTAACCGATTTACTGAAACAGCTTTAAATTTAAATTTAATAGTTTTATTTTAAACAATATTTGTTATTACTGGGTGAATTTCACGCAGATTTAAGAAACTGTATCTCTTAAAAATGTTAGCTCTTCAGAATGATATAATGAATAACTAAAGAATTCTTTCACAGTGCTTAGGTGAAATAGGTTCACAAAAGTATAGAAATTACTTGTTGAAAACTTGATCATTGTTTAAACAGATCTTATAACATATATCTAGAGAAGAAGCATTAGTTTGGAAAGCAATATAATTTTCAAGGATAAGCACAAAGCAAGGAATAAAAAATAAACTTACAGAATAGAATGCCAATGGATTTAAGCTTTTTTTTTACTGAAAGTTTCTTTACCAATAAAAAGTCGCTAATGAAAATGGTTTATTGATTGTGTTTGTCTCTACCGTTACGATGAAAGTTCAATTCTTTCCACCTTAATTGATTTCTAAACGGGGTTCTTAGAGATTTATAGTCATTACTGAGCTTTTGCGTATGTCAATTGACAAGAAGGATGGAAAAAACTATCTCTCTGTATTTAACTCGAGAAATAAGCCTAGAGGGTATAATTGAAGAACATTTGGCTTGAATGGATATTATCTTACTGCTTTTAAGCTCGGGGGAATTTTAATAGTAATTTATTCAAACTGCTGATGCTACTTTAATAGTTACCTTAGAAGAAATATTGAACTATTCAGCTTTCTCATTTTTATTAGTTTTAAAAAAGAATCTTGTAAAAAAGTACAACTTACCCATTCTAGGTCAGATCTCGAATTGCTAATAAATCAGTTCACGCTAATTGTAGTTAGTTTGTTTTTAGAAGTATGTCACTATACCTAAAATTAGTGATAATTATAACATGCTCCAATAATGGGCAAGTAGGAGTCAAATTCTTTACTTTAAAATTTTTTAACGTTATAGCCCCTCCAACGCTGGTCAGAAAACTTTTGTTACAACGAAAGCTCAAAATCTCAGTCACGGGACTGATTTTCTCATACCCAATCAAGATACTATAACAACTATAAAAGACAGGAATAGTGTATTATATTTCCCTTACGGTAAACCTTTCTTTGCCTTTAGAATCAAAGTGTAAGATTACAAAAATCAATATAAGCAATCGATAAATATAAATGAATAATAAAATCTGAAAGGTTTCAGATTTTAAATTACGTCCAAAGAGACATTTTTAACGTTTTGTGTGTTACCTTTATTTATTAAATATCACATTCTTCACACTTGAACCATAAAATTCAGTTCAACAGCAATATCGCAAAATAGTTTTAGAATTAGTATATCTTTCCGATACACAGTTCCTCGCTCTTTAGATAAAATTTCCGATACACAGTTCCGCGTGCTTTAGATAAAAAGTTTTTCTCCTCCGTAGAGTGTTGCAATTTCTCGCTTTTAAATCGTTTGAGTTTTTTCATGAAAAATTCGTTAAAGTTTTAGAAAATATGAAATAGATAATAAAATAAATTCCAAATTCCGAATTTGGGCTTCCAGATTCGCATATTCGGGTGGAAAGGTACGTTATTTAAAATTGGATGGCTCTAGGTACCATTGTTTTATCACATTTGGAGAAATATACATACATTTATGCAGATTCTTCATTATTTAATTTCTTTAAATATAATACAGGCTGTAAAATTTGATGGCTACAGTTTGAAAAGTGATTCAGACTTTTAATGCTTCCAACGCAAAATCGCATAACGAAAACAATAATCCTTAAGGGACAAAGCACCTTTGGCCTAATGAATGGATTCTTAAATGCGAATGTAGCATTTAGATCATATTTGAAATTTTGGAGATCTTAAATAACTGCTGTTCAAATTCCAAGTGTCTCTATTTACAACTTCCCTGGAAAAACGAGCATATTACCTACACGATGTGTGGTCTGAAATAGGTTAAGCTGAGAATTGAGACAGAAATCGTAAAAATTTGCTGTTTAAGGCCACAGCACTTAATATAGCATCTGCGTAATATAGAGTAATATTCTATATGTGTGCGTATATATTCACATATACATACGTATATACGTATCTGCATATATGATACATGCTCACATACATACATATATACATACATACATTTCTGAATAGGATCATGATAAGAGAAAAGCACCGAAAATTTATAATAACAAAAGTTCATTTCATTTTTAAATGTTTAGGGTAATATAATTGTCTTAAAATAGACAAACGTCTTATAGCCATTTGCAAAATTACATAAAAGGGATAAATTAGGGTATTATTTAACGAAATTGTTGAATATTCTTTAGATTACTGTGTACAAGTAATGAATTTGATATTGAAAGAAAATCAAGCGTACAGACATGCTGCTGTTAAGAAATGCTATCAATTTTTGGAAAGCAGAATTTAATAGATTATCTAAGATTCAATTGATTTTCTCAAATTCTTTACTTCGGATGCTTAAAAATAAGTAACTAGCGCTTCAGAGATAGGTGGAGAGATCTGACTGCAGAACAGTCTTAATATATTTATTAAAACAAGAATATTCAAAATAGAAATGTTTAACGTTTTGTTTCTAAAAGAAAAGTTCAAGTTTTCGAAACTCTGTGTGGAGACGGGGAAAAGAAAATTAAAACTGAGGATACAACAACTAAGCAAGCTGGTTTCACAGTAATTTATAAATGATTAATGCCAAATGATGGTGTTTGTAACTTTCGAGGTTTTCAAAGCTGTATACATTTGTCTAGATTTCTATTCAAAAATAAATTAAATAATTTTGACATATTAAATTGCGTAGGGAATATTAAACGGATATTCTTTTAAAAAATTCTCTATTAAGCAAATGCTTTTTTGAAAATCATCATCCTTTTCGCATCGATAATCTTTATTGGTTAAATTATCGTAGACAGGTTTGGGTGTATTCAAACGTAAGAGAATGCTTCCTGGCCTGTAATTAATTTGACATTTAAGGATGCTTTCTAAGCATGGGAATAAATCAAGTAACATTAAGAAATTAGAAAATAAGCAAATTACCAAGCAAATAATTACACTCTTATTTTTCGATGATAAATACACCCTAGCAATTACTTTTGACAACTGTTTCATAAAAAATAGCAGTCATTAGTTACTTGTTGCGCAGATTACTAAAATTATTCTTTCATACGGCCGTCTTTTGCTCTCTGTCTGATAGGATAAGATTCAACAAATTTATTTGCCACCAAATAATTTGTATGCTTTTACAGAATGAACCTAAATGTTAACAGTGAGACGAATTTCTGTATTTATATGTCATATGTATTTCGAATTTACGTTTTGAAACATATAGCTCTCTTTGCATTCGCAATTTCAAAAATTTTAATATATCTAGACTAATATTTCATAATATAAGCTTCATAGTTGTGCAAGCAACGAAGCAAAATGGCTTACATATTGTAAATCAGCGAGACGTACCGCAGGTTTCAAATGTTGCACAGGGTAGTGCAAATTAAACAAAACAAACTGAAACGATGACATGGGAGGTGTCATCATTTAAATTTAGTCCACTTAAATGTTAATGCATTCTAAAAAGAGGTGCACGGTCAAAAGATTCCAAAGCGTAAGAATGAAGCCTTATTTTCTGAAATTTGAGCAAAATTCAAACATGTTGACCTTCCTTCAAAAAAACCTCAGTAAACCGTGTTATTCTCGAATTTCTACACCGGACAAACCGAGAAGACCAAGAAATGTCTAGCAGTAAAAGCAAGCTGATTTGGTAAACTCTGAAGATTTTGCGATCTGTAATCTGTAGAAGAAACTGTATCCAAATCCGATGCAGAAAAATGGAAAGCAGCTATGCCAGATGAACACATTTCCGTAATGAAGTACTGTAGCTGATAATTAACCGATTTACCACTTAATAGAAAATAAACGTTCGTTGCAAATGAATATTCGGAATAAGAGCGACGGCACAGTTGATCGGTATAAAGCCAAAATCGTCGCTAAAGGATGCTGATGCAATCCAACTCATCTAGGTTATTAGCATGTCAAGACTTCAGCTGACTTACGTGGACGTTGTTGTACACAGTCTACCACGTTCTTTTTCCTCCAGTTGGATCACTCTTGTAAATTGTGACAGAAGTCATAATTAGTGTCCTCTGTTTTTTACTGGTTTTTGTAGGCTTTCCTGTTGGGTTTGATTGTCGTCGAACAACCACATCGCTATTTCACCTGGTTCACCTGGTTCAAGTCATAGTTCGGCATTTTTCCTTGTCATAGTACTCCTTCATCTTATTTCCCATCCGCTCTTTTACTTCTTTCAGCATTAATGACGTAAAATTTAAGCACTCTATTTTTTACTCCCAGGTTGAGTAATGTGACTTTTTCTTGGAATTTTATGTTCTATTTCTCGTTGCTTGGTTTTCGAATAAGATGACATTTGCCAGGCTTATCTTCACTCATCATGTGGGCTGAATATACATATTCTTCTGGCTGCCTAAATCTTCTTTCTCTTGCAAATACCTCAGATTTCCTTTCTGGTAATGAATTTCGTTTTTCATCCCTAGAGTTTAAAGTCACTTCATCAGAAAACACTTTTTTCTATCCCCATTTTATATCTGAATCGTTTCTGCCCACATCATAGAAACAGTAGCCTCCTCTTGTTACAAAATTTAGATCAGGCACATATGCCACATCATGATTAACTTGGTCATATTCCCAACCAGCACTAGCTACTAGATCATTTCGGTTTGGAAATCGCTTTCAGTTTATAGTTGAAATTTTTTTTATGAAAGCGTTTGGGACAATTAGCTTGTGAGGTTTATCTATTTGTTTTTAACTACAGTTAATTTTAAGCTTTAGCACTTTCCTATCACTCTCTTTTCACCCACGATTTTCATGTCAGAATGTAAATGAGACAGCGAGCGTTTATTGAGATTAAGATAGAAAAAAGTGCTATTTTTCAGCAAGAGTTTCGGAAGTTAGTGTTAGAGCGTATCTACCTATATCAAACCACGTTGTGTCGTGATTATAGACGGAAAAACCAGAGCCTTTGCTGTGCGTTAAATTATTTTGTGAGTCGTTAGGCTAATCTATGATATTTGAATTTGTTCAACGTTATGTATTCCTGTTAAGCCAGAAGCGCTTGGCTTGTGTAAACCCAAGTTGAGCAATTGTTAATTTTCGTTCGCATAAAAATGTCTTATACACACTTCTTCTGACTTTTGTTTTGTTTCACAAGGCCAGAAGATAATTCTTCAGTTCTCTTTTTTAAAGTCTGTAGTGTATGCTCCCAAAGAAAACTAGAGCTTTGCTTCTAAAATGAAAGTGATCATCATGTTCCATATCCCAGTCGTACGTCTTACCAACAATGCTGCGGTTTAAACCTTTGTTTTTATTACATTTGCTTCGAACATAAGTTTGATTAGTATAATCAACTTCATACTTTGTCACAAGATGGCACAGTTGGTTTTCAGTTTTTAACCTTTACAAAATTTATTCTATTATTTATTATTTTATTTTCTTCAATGCACTCTAACCTAATAAATGGGTAATCATTTGCATAGCCGATATGCAAGGTATCACCGACTTTAGCATACACAATAAGTTGTAAATCTAAGAACGTTCTATGCTAAGAATCTATCTAAGAATACTGCTGTTAAGCATACGAAATAGAAACTCAACATTGCAGAAAATCTGAATACGATTAATCAATGCTGCAGAAAATCTGAAGATAAATAATCAATATAGCAGACGATATAAATATATAGAATGACGGATGCATTTTAAAGAAGATCTTGCATGGAAAATGAACGCTTTTCTGAAAAACAGAACAATTATGAACGATTACGAATTAAGTCCATTAACAGAATTAATGGAAGAAGCAGGAAAAAATACCAGCTAGAAGGAAATATGTTCATTTGGTCCACACTGGACTCTGTAATTTTCATTTGCGAGATAGAGTTTTTTATCACGAAGAGATGGTGAGAGAACAGCCTCAGATAGAAACTGATCTAGACAGTATCTGAAATCTGTTCTTTCGGAGTATTGTAATAATCTTACTGGGTTCAAGCCTTTCAGTGAGGTACATGAACTTTCGTTCTGTGACGAGATCAAGGCGATGTGGAGAAGTGAGACAAATTCAGGATTTCATATGAAGCACAAAATATTTTGTAAATAACTATGCCAAGACTATTAAAAGCACTATGGTATAAGAATTCAGCTTTGAGAAAAACGGTCATAGATATTCTATGCTGCCCTAAATAATAAGAGCAACGAGCGTGGTTTTTGTCTCCTAATTTAACGCTGTGGAAATTTGTCATATTCTACATCAAGGCCTTTTGTGTCATAGGTTTCTGTATAGAGATGGACTACACGGTTTTATACGCATGTCTCTTCTGATTCTCTGTGATCAAAGAACGAATTCCTCATCAGTGGTATATAGGGAAATTGTAAATTCGGAAACAGTTGCAAGGCGTAGTACAGAGATTCATTCATGCAATCTATATATGATTTCTTATTATTCGTATTTTACAGATAACACTACGGAAATTACTAACGAAGTGTTAGTAATTTCAGTAGTGTTATCTGTAAGATACGAATATTAAGAAATGATCTATAGATGCAGAAGCTTATAAGAGTGGAAATATTTTTAAGGCCGCTGAAAATTTAAAATAGAAAATATATTACACCAGCTATGACAAAATTTTAATGGTGTATACGGTGTGATAGGAGCTCACTTTAAACGCTGACATCATAAACTATAATGCACAGGAGCGTAAACTGTCAGTGTTAAAGAAATCAAATTTGAAAGGGATAACTGAATTTTTTCTTTACCTTAACATTTCAAAATGTCTGACCGAGAATATTGTTCCTTAAATTCTTCATATATGAGAAGGAAATTCTTATCTTTCTCAGTGACGTGCTTACAATGGAAATTTGCATTTTATGTCTTTTTATGAATCGATTTCGACCCTAAGGCCGCATCTTTATTCTTTTAAAACAATTGTCTTTTTCTTTATAGAGTTATATGCGAAACTATAACATTCAGCATGGGTAAAGCTATTTTAAA
Source organism: Stegodyphus mimosarum (assembly GCA_000611955.2). Classification (NCBI taxonomy): domain Eukaryota; kingdom Metazoa; phylum Arthropoda; class Arachnida; order Araneae; family Eresidae; genus Stegodyphus; species Stegodyphus mimosarum. Next base: position 349,186 of record KK120022.1, on the reverse strand, counting down.
CTTGAATATAGAAGTCCATCTTATTTAGAACGTATCTAACTAATTTGTAAAATTTGATACATTAGATACGAAATAAATACGGATTTCGAACGAATCTTCTACGTCCCAAATTAGCGCCTAGTGTAAAATGCTCTTGCTAAAAAAGTCCTTCAATCGCATCTCTCACTGCGTGTTTCATTAATTTTGTATCAGTGTCATTTTTCACACTCATTGTGAAGTGTCTTTTGCGTTACGTTTCCATAATTCACAGCACTTTCCTCTGTGTCTGACATTTTTGGCTACGTGCAGCAGGCTACGTGCTAAAACAGGAGCTACGTATTAGCCAAGACATAAAAAAATGTTCTAGAAATAATGAAACCAAGGAAAAAAATTTAGCACCGACGGTTGTATTAAAAAAGGGACTTAATACGAAGGCATAAAAGTGGTCACATATGGTGAGCCTACAGATTGCTCTAGGCCTAGAGATTGGAAATGCTAGTGTTGATAATGTGCATCAACCATCTGTCAGAGCCCGGAATAATGCCATAAGTTCAGCAAATGTGTTCAGCTCGAGTGGGTCATATGTTGTTGCGAAACTTTAAAATTTCTCATAATGGTGGTAAATAGGAACTAATTACCTTGTAAGGTTTACCTTATGTTAATTAACAGTTATTTTAAGTTTTGTAGCTTTCCTATCTTATTCTAATTTCAGCTTACAATTTCCTGCCAGAATGTGAATTCAGAAACGCAGATATGGCAAATGAGAATGAGTACTATTTTAGTCGTGACTTAACCGACTTCAACAGAGAGAGAGTCTGATTTCCTGACTAGCGCGCGTTTACCTTCTGGCTACATCTCTCTTAGCTATTACTATGCTCGGCCATATCCTCGGCCCTTGCTAGGCTTCGCCAATTTAATTAATATTTAGGGGCCAACTAGTTAGATTCTGATAGCTTCGGCTATATTTCTTTAGTTAAGTTAGTTTTAGTTCAAATTATTAGTATTTAAGTTCAAGCCCGAGTGGCGGCTTTATTGTGAAGTTCCAAGCCGGAACTGATTGTAAATATATTGAGTAATAAAGGGTTTGACATTTTGTATATGTCATACTATAACTATGAATCATCCTGCTGCTTTGTGATAGTGTGACCTGGGGCTACAAGACAAAGTTTTGGCTTATGTACCACCTTAAAAATATTAGTATCTTTTCCAACAATATATGTAAAACAGTATATATTATATTTTTTGACCCAAACACAGTCTCTAAATTATAGCTTGATTATTTCTGTTGGCTGGAATTTTGAATCGTTCCAGGTATTAAGTAAAATGGTTAAAAGTTAAAATATGTTGAAAAAATGACAGTATATACTGGTTGTAAACATTCTATTATTCCGGAGAAAAAAATAAAGGGAAACTGCATAAGATTCAATCTTCATCCACTGAGTTGTTAAGAGGCCTCATTTCTTGACTCGCGAATACTTAAATCGTGCATGAATTACGAACTAAATTAATTCAATTAATTATGATGCCACATAAATTTACATGAAATTACTTGTGTATTAATTGTCCAAAAACAACTTAGAATCTTTGATTTAGTATGAAATAAAATAATGTATGTCTTCTTCGATATAATAAGCACGAAAACCCTCAAGCTCATGAATTTCAGCTTGTGGGTACTGTATCTTCATTAAAGCATTCTGTTTTTATACACGGCATTTTATTACATCTGTATATTAGTAACATATAGACCATGGGTGTCTAAAGTGCGGCCAACCGGCCGCATGCGGTCCAAAAGTCTTTAACATGCGGTTCAAACGCAAATTATGAAAGCATTTTAATGTACACGTCTTTATTAAAAAAATAAATGTTTGAATTTGATTCATATATAATCTATTCTTTGACATTTTTTTTAAAATAAAAATTTAAATAAAACACCTTAGTATGTCATGGTGCATTAAAACCCTCCGCGTACGGTTCCCGCGATTTCCACGGGATGCCAAATCCGTCTCGTAATATGGGTCACTTGAAAGTAGCGTAAGTTTATTCCTCTTATTTTCAAAATGGATCCCGCTTTTTCTCCGTGTTGGCTAAGAATATTGTAATATTCATATTTCACGTCTTGTTTTGCACGTAGATGGTGCTACAAATTTACGTCATTGTAAAGGATTACCATTGCTTCTTTCATTCTTGGCGGGAACTATCTTTATCTTTGCGGGACTAGAATTTCAGGTTTGTAAGTAATAATAATAAGTAAGTACAAATAATAGCTTTACAAATTAGTTGGCACGTAGTTCAATTTACAATTTTGCAATTCATAAAAGTTCATAATTTGAAAAATATTTCAATACATTCTAAAACCGTTCCATGTGGTATATTTTACCACACATGAGAATTTACGTTTTGAATTATGTGTGTGTTCACTCGATTTAATATTTCCAAAAATGATCACCTTTAATTATCAATGTCTTTTTCCAGTTGTTAAACTTTTAAAAATGTATACAAATTTTCGACGAATTACGATATTTCTATGCAGTATATTTTAAGTTCCTAATTCTTGTATCAAATTCTTAGGAAGGTATGAATAATTCATATTCATTATGGATATTTGCTTATAAAATTAAAATATGTAATTTTTTAGAGGTCTCCATGTCATTAGAAAAACAAGCAGAACGTTAAAAGAGAAGAATTGAAGATGCAAAAAGAGTTTTTAATGAAAACTGGGCGGAAAAATACTTTTTTAAGGAGGAGAATAGTAAAGCACTTTGCTTAATTTGTAGGGAGTTTGTGCCAGTTTTTAAAGACTACGATTTGAAACATCATAGTCAAAAGCACGCCGCAAAATATGATGCATATCTCGTCATTTACTGTACAGATAAAATAACAGAACTAAAAAAAGGGCTATTGTAAGAACAATTTTTTTAAAAAGACAGCTACTCAAAATAATAACACTGCAAAATGTCATGTCGCAGCAAATTTAATAGCAAAAAAATAAAAAAACCCTCATTGATGGCGAATTTAAAGCGTAGCAAACATAATTTGCCCTGAAAAAAAGTTGAATTTTTCTAAAATCAGTTTATCACACTAAACTATATTAATTCAGTGGGAATTCAGTTGGAAAAGTCTTTAAAAAGCAAATGCATCAATTTAAAATTTTATTTGTTAAGCAAGGACGAAAGCACTGACGCTTCTGATACGGTACGATTGGCAATCTTTATCAGAGGAATCGATGAAAATTATAATATCACCAAAGAAATGGTTTCTTTAGTATCGTTAAACGACACAACGTAGTCTGTAGATTTATTCGACGCATTAAAAACGACGATGAAAAGGTTTTCCTTAGCCAGGAAAAATTTATCAGCTTGTAAGGTTTATATTAAGTTTATTAACAGTTATTTTCAGGTTTTTTATCTTTCCTATCTTATTCTAATTTCAGTTTACAATTTCCTGCCAGAATGTAATTTCAGAAACGCAGTAAATGCAAATGAGAAAGAGTACTATTTAAGTCGATACTTCACCGACTTCTAGAGAGAAAGTTTGATTCCCTGACTAGCGCACGTTTGCCTTTGGCTAATTTCTTTCTTAGTTACTACGCTCGGCCATTTCTTAGGCCCTTGCTTGGCTTCGCCGATTTAATTAATACTTAGGGACCAACTAGTTAGATTTCTGATAGGCTCGGCTATATCTTTCAGATAGCCTAGTTAAGCTAGTTTAGTTTAATTTAAATTTATTATTATTTAAGTTCAAGCATGAGTGTAGGCTTTGTGTAAATTTCCAAGTAGGAGCAGATTGTAAATATTCTGAAAAATAAAAAGTGGGAACCCTCCTTAAGTCTTACGTGCTTTGTTCACACACTTAAGCGATTATTCGCTTGTTAGTGTTCGTGGGGTTCTAAGTTAGAACTTTAGAATTAAATAAGTAAAACCTCACAAGGTATCATATGCCGATGGAGCCCCTGCCATGGTTGGTAAAAATGAGGGACTCGTTAAAATACATAATAATGAAGCCGTCGCTGCCGGCAATATGATCTTAATGGCATATCATTGTATTGTACATCAGGGCAATTTATGCTGAAAAATTTAGAAAATGGAAAGTGTGTTAAGCGTTGTTATAAAAACCATTAACTCTATAAGAGCAAAAGGACTCATAGATAATTTCAAGATTTTCTTAAAGTATTGGGCGTTGAATTTGCAGATGTTATTTATTATACAGAAGTGAGATGGCTCAGTAGAGGGAAAATGCTAAAAGCATTTTACGATTTATGAACTGAAATAAAAATATTTATGGAAACAAAAGTTAAACCCGTGACCGAATTTGAAGACGAAGATTGAGTTTTAAATTTAGATTTTTAGTGGATTAAACAGAACATTTGAATGATTTAAATTTGGAACTTCAAGGAAAAAATTAACTTATTAACAATATGTTCCAAACAATAACAGCGTTTTAAAGAAAGTTAAAATTTTGACAAAATCAAATAAAAGTAAAAGATTTGACAAATTTCAGTACTTTGACTGCACATAAACCTGCGAGTTGCACACAATATGCTGCATTATTTTTTTATTTAATTCAGGAGTCTGAAAGTAGATTTCAAGATTTTCGAAAAAATAAAGAATATTTTAATATATTTTCTACCCCATTTTCTCTGGAAATAAGTAAATTACCTTCAAATCTTCAAATGGAATGCAGTAAACTGCAAAGTGACATTCAACTAAAAGAACAATTTGAAAATATTTATTACTTGAGTTTTATAAAGGTTATCTACTCCGCGATAATTATCCTAATTTTCACAATCATGCTTTATTAATGTCTTCAGCTTTTGGTAGTACCTATATTTGTGAACAATTATTTGCAAGAATGAAGCATACAAAAAGCAAAAATAGGACAAAGATCACTGACAAACAACTTGAAAATACAATAAGAATTGCAACCTCGTCTATTGAACTCTATATCGATTTGCTTGTTCAACAAAAACAAATTCATCCATCTCATAAATTTACAGTTTTCCATCTTATGAAATCTAAACTAAAGGAAACGAAATTTTTACAAATTAATAATAAATATGTACCTATACATATCTAATTGAAATTAAAAATTAATAATAAAAACAAGTTAATTTATTTTAATAAAACAACATACAGCTAATTTTTATTTCAATTTGTTAAAAATATTGTATGTGTAGCCTCGCAAATTTTTTTTCTCTGCAATGCGACTCTCAAACAGTTATAGCTTAGACACCCATGATATAGACAATAGATAATTAAAAGATGATTTTATAATAAATTTTTTTACATGTGGAACAATAAAGAAGGTTCGATATTCATTTCTTCAACCACAGCCATGGAATAAACAGGTACATATTGCCAGTACGAGATTAAAAATTATTCAGTGTTATTATGCGTACATACATACATATATATTGTACAGAAAAATCTTCCTACATCTTCCAACATTGTGACCACAACTCACTTGAGCAGAAAGCTCATAAATAGTAATCTTCTTCCCGGAAGCCTTAGATAGATAGTTTTCTTTCTTTGAAGTTGATGAGTCTTTCTTTCAAATTTATTTCGAATGGGACATTGGTTTGTGATTAAACTCTGTTTCATATTTTATTACTCTGAAATCCTTATTTCATAATTTATCTCAACAAAACCATTCTTTTGTTATTTTTTGCTTTGTTAGTTTCTGTTCGTATCCAATGCTTTTATTTATGTTGCTTCCGAAGTTTTGATTATTTTAAATCTTTTCTCCCCTTATTTCATGCTTTTAGAATTTTGTACTCTTTTGTGCTTTCTTCATTTTGTTATTTATCTATGAAACAACCCTTTTTGTAAATTATGCTTGAAGCATGTAGAATTTTTGAACAATCTACAACCTAGTTTTTTGATTTAAGTCAAATGACAAAATATCATCACGAATGTATGCGGATTAAATATAATACTAAATTTT
>KK120022.1:281326-343233 GCA_000611955.2 Stegodyphus mimosarum | reverse complement strand
TCAAAACCAAAAAAAAAAAAAAAAAAAAAAAAAAAAAAAGAGGACAGTATCTTCCGTTTTTTATCTTCCGTTCCACTGGGCGGATTGAAGAAATTCAAATTCCGTTTTTCATGTCTCGAAAGCGCGACTTAGGATATGTATCAGATTTATATGTAGTATTGTTCAAATATGCTGTCCGATAAGAAAAAGTCCGATTTTGACACAAAATCGGACTTTTTCTGAAATGACATGCCGCTTTTTTTTCCATATTTGGATTCTACCACTCAAATTATCCCAAACTCCTAAGTTTTGTAAAAATCGCACGATTAGTTTTTAAGAAATTACCTCAAAATTTTAGGTCCTCAATGTTAATTCAATTTGGTATGTATTTATTAATATCTCTTTTTTTATGAAACGTATTTGATTCCTCACTGCACAGTTCTAAATTTAGGTTCATTCCAAATAAAATTCACCGATCTTTTATGATTTATATTTAAAATTTGTATTTTTAAATAATTTTTATAAATTTTTCAAAAACAAATTTTGAATTGTAACCTATAGAATTTTTACCATCATCTTGCAAAAAATTAGAGCTTTATATTCAAAATTTCCGAAGATATACGTGAATTTATATATTGGCGCGTATTGAAATTTGGCATATTTGTTGGAAGCGATAATAATGAAAATGTGGTTTGCGCACTTTTTTAAAATTATTTGAAATTAGGAACGATGTGACTGTTTTCCTCTAATCCATAATGTAAAAAGGCAGGAACGATGTGACTTTTTTTCACCCCCTGCACAATGGAAGGAAAGGAAGATACGTTGCCACATGTTAAGAAGTTCGCCAAGTGAATCATTCTTGGCTCAAACTGAAACAAATTCGCAACGTTAAAGTTTTGAATTTCTCCGCAAATTTCACACCAAATTTTACAAGCCTTAATATTTAGGCATAATTTGAGTAGTAGAATCCAAATATGAAAAAAGCCATGGTATGTTATTTCAGAAAAAGTCCCATTTTGTGCCAGAATACCTACATTAGAACGAAGCTATATATAAATCTAATATATATCCTAAGTCGCGCTTCCGAGACATGGAAACATAATTTGAATTTTATCATTCGGCCCAGTAGAACAGGAGATATAGAACTATCCCCCTTTTTTTTTGCAGTGTACACTATGATTTCTTCACTAAATTATAAACAAAATAGGTAAACGATTATCTTTGAGTTTGAATCACACCATACGTATGGGAATATTACCAATTCGGCTTCTAGCAATTTATCGATTAAACAGAAATGAGCATCATGAGCATGTTTGTAAAAATTGTATAAACATTCTTACTTCTAAATTTCAAAATTTCACATCCTTATGCCAATGGATCTGAAATCCTTCGACCGGTTAGTAATAATTCCATAGTCAACGCCTCTAATTATATAGGATCAGTCGAAGCTATTAAAATATATCTTCAAATTTTCATTAATTTATAAATTCTTCAGCTTCCTATTTCTCTTATAGAAAAAGCCTTTAAGTTAAACAAACTTTCAGAAGCAAAAATTATAGAATCCCTCACTTTATAGCTTACAACGGCAAGTCTAAGAACAAGCATTTCATTTCATATCTTATCTAAAAGGAAAAGCAGGTTTTAATTTATTTTTATCCAAATGTCTATTATTTGTAAAGCTCATAAATTGAAACTTGTAACTTAAAATATGAAACTTTATAAAGATTTTTTCACAAACTTACAACTACGTTTCAAGTAAATCTGAGATCTAACAGTTCGGCGACGCGCAAGAGATTATTATAAGTCGAAATATACATATGCCGTTATAAACATCGTTCATTTATCAAAGTAGTAGTGAAAATACTGCAAATCGTTACCAGTTATATATATCATCAAATAACATAATATATTTTTACTGCAAATTATCTCAGTTAGAGATATTCCCGTAAAATTCGATAAAGATATAATTCATTAAGTATTACGCGTATAACTTTTAAATAATAGAGCTATTATTTTTAGGTAATTAAATTATATATTGCTTCAATTTCAAACTCAAATGAAAACATTTCTGGAACTTGAATGGCAACACCTGTGTTAGCTGGTATTTTACTGTATAGCGTGAAGGATGCTTGAAAGAAACTTGTACCACATAAAATGACTACTTTTTGCAGACAGCGTGAATGATAAACGTCATTACAACGGAATAGAATGTAAAAGAGAAATAAAATTGAGAACTGAGCAATAGATACTGCTGGTTTTTAAAGCAAAATGCACCACAACCTAATGCAGCACAACAGCACGGATTTACTCAAAAAAATACTGCAGTAATGAGGTTGTGGCAAGAAATGAGTTAATAAATTTATTTCATCAGGGAACAATAACGCACAGCTTTCAAATTATTAATAACAGTATTTTGAACACAAATATGAAAGTACTTTATAATTGGTTAAATACAAATAAAATACGTCTAAAGTAAATTTTTATCATCAGCTATTTATTCTCCTCTTCATTTGATATAAAATGTAAGAAAAATATAAAGTTTCTAATTGTAAAAAAGGTAAATAAAAAAAAACCTTACTGAAATAAAACGAACTTTTAAAATTACTGAATAAAAAGGCAAGAGGAGTGAAACGCAAACGAAGATTAAAATTACAACAATCCCAATAAAGGAAAATAATTAATTTATTTCAGAATAGAATTTGAATTCACAAAGCAAAAGAGATAAATATTTTAAGATATGAAATGCTGAAGAAATGAATTTTTCATTATTAAAGATATTTTTCCTTAATAAAACATTGAGCCAAATAAGTATTCCAATTTAAATTTCGAAATTAAAGAAAAAGGGAAAACATTAAAATGTCCTGTCGACGACAAAACTTCATATGAAGAAAATTATTTTCGAAATAGTTTTAGCAAATGTTAAATCATTTTTATTACTAAAAGAGAAAATAACCATTGAAAACGGGATATTTATTTTGATCATAAATTTAAATGGAATTTTGGTTAAGAAATTGCATTGATAATTATTCCAGTGTGGAAATTATTGATATCGATGCGTAAACATTAATCCCCTGTACGATTTTAGTTCAGTTTTGTTGTTAATAGTTCGGCAGTATTAATAAAGTATAGATTAATATGGTATTACAATACTCCTGTAAGATAGACTAGCCTGTTATTGACGTGTTCATGTTTATGTAGTTCTTAATTTTCATATATAGGTAACCAATGCTGACATTTAAATTTTGGCTTATTTAATTTATGCAAGGTGTTAATCTAATTTATTTACGAATCTAAGTAATTTACAAATGCAAAGTGTACAATATGGCAAAGAGTATGATTAAATGTATTTAAAATAATTACATTGTATATGCATATATTTAATTTAAAAATTCTATTCTATGTGAAGTTCATCTGAAAATTGTTTTCATTAGAAGTAGGAGAGCAAGATACAAAGAATGCATTGATTTCTGTACCAAAAGTGACACAATGATTTTCAATAAAATTGTTTCGTGTGTACGGGTTCGTGAAAGATTGAATGCAGAAGTACAATAAAAGATTAATAAAATTTATTCTTATCAAAAGAAATGCTGGTATTTTCCTTAGAGATGTTCGTACAAGTATTCACAATGTCATGCAGTAATAAACAGTAGTTATCATTTAAACTGCTAAAAACGTTAGAATACAACGCAATGCAAAGAGGAAGCTAATCCGATCGGAACTAGCAAAAATAGCAACAGCAGCTATCTAAACAACTGAGATGAGATCGAATCTTTTAATGGTAAATACAGTTTGTAACAGAAGGCTGCTTCTACTGTAAGACATGTTGTTGTGCCCTTAGGCGATGGTATATATTAAATTAGAGGCGATACCATCGCGCCGCAGAGGCGAAGTTGTGGTGTGTACGTTTAAGAACAGAGTTGGAAGTTGAGTGAATTCTTCGATATGCTGTTGGAGCTGGGAGTTGACGAGAGGAGGAGAGATGGTTGCGATTCGTTGGAGCCAGTCACTAGGGAGGACAACCTCCGAAGTACTGACCCCGTGGAAGCTGCTTGAGTTGTAAGTTCGAGGAAATTCGAAGTTTTGGGCAGGTTCATCGGTCTTCGGCTAGTATTTAGTCATCAAGTTCGGCGATTTCCATCAGATACTGTATTACTTGAAATTCGATCTTGGGTTTTTCAGTGAAGTTTTTATAGTTTCTTAGTTTTTGTACGAGTGACATTAACTTCTGGAGAGTGAATACTCCTGCATTTTGAGAAAGTGCCTGGAACGTTTGGAAAACATTACTATCTTCGGTCTTGTTCTGCAATACCTTGCTATAGCTGGATCTTTTTGTAGTATACGTGACGTTAGGCTGTGATAATTTCAGGGGTGAAAAATTTTCTTCAGTAGTTGTCGGGGTTTTGGCTTGATTCTGGGTAGTCGAAATAGAGTTCGTCATCTTATTTTTCCTATTAATTTCCGCAATTCTTTTCTGGTATTCTATGCAGCCGGTAAAAGAGCTAACATGTTTTTGGACTAACATGCTTTTTTTGTAACATGCTTGCAAACAAAATACGCATTTTGGGGGTTCTTCTTTGGTTAGATTGCACTCATTTGTCCTATGGTTAAGTCCGCATTTACAGCATCTGTTCGGATGATAACATCTGTATTGCGTGTGCCCATACCGTTGGAATTTAAAGCATTGGGTAGGGCGTTTTTCTGCTGGTCTGTATTTGTCTACTTTAACATTAAAACTAAAGATATTGTTGACCTTAAAGATTGCATTTCCTTGAGCTGAATTATCAAGTTCTATGAAGTATAGGGGTAGGTTTTCCAAAGTTACTTCAGTGTCTTTTTCGTGAATTGTTTTACATTCCCGACTGAGAATTTTCTTTCCGTAAGATTTTGGAATATTGCTTCTTCGGGTATTATTTCTGGTATACTTTTTAGTACGGCTTTAGTAGTTCTTTCCTGATCAAATATGAGTGGAAGCTTCTTTTGATTTAGTCCAGCGTAAGAGTTATTTTTCTGTAATCTTCAGCATTATTGGGCATATAAAGATAGAGTCTCTTCTCAGCTGTGATTCGTATTCTGCTGTGCAGATGGTTCGCAGTTTACTAATTCTAGCCAGTTCAGGTTTTCTTGAGTTATTACAATCGGCGGGATTCGATTTCTTCCTTTGTGGGATTAATTGCCGTGCGATTTTCTACGGAAACTTCTGAGGGTAAATTACCATATGCGTTGTGTTGCGGGATTTCTGGTTTTGGGGAATTTTCTTTAATTTTGGCTGTTTTGCTTGGGATTGAGATGAGATGTTCTCTGTCTGGCTTTTTATAGCTTTATCGGTCGCGCGAGATAATTCTAGCATTTTCTGCCTCTCGAGATTTCTGGAAACCAGTAAGAGGAGGGACTTACCGTTACAGATAACAGAATAGTCAATTACATTTACTGAATTTAAATATAAAGTACGGGATTTCTATTTATTAAATGTTAAATGCAGGTGCTTTTGTGTTTTTACTTTTTCGGCATTGCTTTCTCTTAAAATATGTATCGCGCTGCATTGTACGGCGAAATAAAACAATTTTAATTAGAATTCTACTAAAGATATCTAACTAAATACAAAATTCGTATCAATAGGTTTTAATATATTTGATGAAATTATTAAGTATATCTCAAACAAATAAAGTTTTCTTTTATAAAGAAATATGTTGTTTATGGACATTTTAAGATCCAGGGAGTTATTACTATAATTTAATTATTAGCTTTATTTTATTTAGTAAATACTCGTGCGGTTTGGTGGAAGGGGACAGCGGTTGAAGAACATCGGACCCGTCCACTTTCCCGGTATGCTCTGCATCCAAATTGGGGGCAGAAAGGAGTTAATAAGATGCTTAAGGTTGTTTCCAACGACAGGCATATCTCGAGCTCCTTGCCACGAGGAATTTCCTAGGCTTGAGCTGATGTTCCTCTCAGACAAATGAACATAAGTAACAATAACAACAACAACTTAAAATATAAAAAATATATTTTTCTACATACTTTTACATCGTACAGTGGTCTGCCATTATTTCTAATTGTATTATTATAAACAATATTTTTGTATCCATATATTTATTTAGTAAATTTTATGTACACAATATATTGTCATTTGCTGATATACGCTTTGTGATGAGTGAAAAATATTTATTCTATCCCAAAAATGTTAAATATTTCGTAAAGGCTACTTGCTCAGCTTCTCTGTTTAAATTCTCGAGTAAATTACAAATGCAAATGTTGTGTGTAAGTTGGTGAATTTCAATGACTAGCCTAAGGCTAAAATGCACTTCTGTTATTTTTCAACTGTATATTCAATATCCATTATATCGTGCAAAGAACTGATGATTACAGTTGCTGCCAACTGCATAATTCATATAACATAATCGTTATATGAATTAGAAGTAACTTTAAATAAACTTTTTAAACACACACATCTAATAAGCCATATATTTACATACACATAGAGAGAGATGCGATGGTTTAGAAGTTGTTGAAGCATTTTATTAGTATTAATTTAATGAATAAGAATTATATTAATGAATGTTTATGCAAATGTTTTTCTTCATTCATAATAATAAATCCATAAATTTCCAATGTTCCAATATGTAGCATTTATAATAAAAATATAGTTCTTAATGTGTTTATAATCTAAAAAGCATTTAATTAATAATATTAAGATAATAGCATACAAATTTCATGTGGATCTTCATTATTACATAATCTATGTTTTAACAAATATACATAATCGCTGATTATGCAATTTCAATTTAAAAGTAATAAAAGTAATTAGCAGAAAAGTAAAGTCGCGCATATACAAACATATTTTAAAAAATTATTCGCCTTAATAAAAAAAAAATCTATTATATAACAGTAACGTTCTTTTCACACGATTGGCACGAATTACGACAAATTTGGCTAACATTTGGTGATGAATAATTTGTAAACAAATCATCAGAAATAGCACTTCATTAAAATATTGTCTACTCTGAAATTTCCACGATTATAAACATTTAGAAATGACTTAGACAGTTATACTATAACAAAACAGCAATATATATATATGGCTTTTTCCATATTTCTTCAATTAAATCGGAGGCTTCTATTTCCACCGTCTACGATTTCACAACTGGAGACATCGCCATATTGAAAATTACTCGTGATCCTACCGAAGCAGAACTTTCATCTGATTGGTCCGTCTCTATGAGGAACACAGCTCCAGACGAAACATTTTCGGAAAAGTTTCAAAATGTTTCGCATAACCGGCCATAGCCGGCACATGTTTCGCTTAGATAGAAGAAACATTTCTGGGAAACCTCCCATTTAAACAAGTGCTAGTAGAATCTCGCTTCTCGGATATCTTCCGCCTACCTGTTAGTGTCGCTAGAAGTGATAGCCTCTTAAGAGTACAATCTTAGCTGAGCTAGCTAACCTAGTAACATAGCCTCGAGAGCAGAATACGCCATGAATTAAACTTCCAAAACCTTCTTTGAAATACTATCTCTTTCTACCTCATTTGTATTTTGGTAAAGAAACGGAATCGAGAAGTGACAGTAAAGATGCAAAACATAAAATGACTGGATAGTTCAAAAAATAGTCGTTAACCCTACAAATCATTTGCAGTTACTATTACTTTTTTATTCTCAGATAATTTAAATTTGAGTTTTTTTAACTTCGCATTTGGTACTTTGGTGTAGTAAAAGTAATATGAGCATAGCTAAAAATGCAATTTATTAACAAAAATGTTCAAAGGAAATGTTTAAACCTTCAAGTCAGTACCAAGGAATTTAATTAAATCTTTTAGACTTTTTAACATGTAACTAATATCAATGAATTTCGAAAGAGTTCCCCAGTTTTAAACTTCAGTATATTCTTAACATTTAGCAGTTTAAAACAATTGCGGCTTAAATAGTTATGCTGATTTAATTGAGATCTATAAGCCTCGTTTCCAACCAAATTCTGAGAATTATTACTTTTGTAAGTTTAAAAGAAATGCATGTACTCATAGTTATTTAAACTGTATTTAAGAGTGTTTTGGCCTCGTATTCAACAAATTCTGTAGCTTCTGGTTTTGAATGCTAAACACTTATCGTTTTTCTTTCAAACTTAATTATATTACTTTGAGAAAAGCAAATGATTTCATTTATATATGATAAATATTTTCTCTGCATCATCTAACACCATTCAGTTACAAACAGAAAATTAAATCCTTCGCTTCTAATAAGCAGTGTTTTAAATAGCATCTCATGAGATGAAGGTCTTTTAACTCAAGCATTACCAAAAGAGAGTTAACGCATCTGAGGTTTGGTCGTTTCTTGTTCTAATTAATCTCTCTCTCTAACGATTTCTCTTACATCTCTTCGGAACTAATTTTCGACCGCAAGTCTGAACATCTTAACAGTATTTAAGGTCGGTCTCCGTTTGCCTTAGTTTCATCACCGCATTTCGCGATGGTAATTCCGAAAGTGAATCCACACGTAAGAATTTTATTACGTCATTCTCGTTTGAAGCTATTTTATCGGCTTTAATCAGCGTCAGTAACAAGTATTATATACTTGGATAAACTCGAAGATTTCGTGCCTGTATCCTGATTCTGAATATATATTAAAGCGTAAAGCTGTTTGAATGAATTTTTCTCACATCATCCGAAATAATAGTAGGAAGCTTATTGCTATTCATCCACTGCAGAAGTAATATCAAAATTAAAATGCTTCGATTTTCTCCAAGTAGTAGTACAACATCGAAATAGTTATCATTACTTAGCAGAGAATGATTAGCAATTTATTTTGTTTACGTTAATATTTTATAAAATATGAAATGAAAAGTCAGAAAATCGTATACTGCAGAGATTCCAGATAAAGCAAAGCCATGAGTTATAATAAAAATAATAGACATAGAAAGTAGAAACTAAAAACCAAAAGAGAATGATGCGCAGCGGGAATTATAAGGTTCAAATAAAGCATTACATAAAGAAGCGTGCAAAAATATTCATCTTTCATTCTTCATTTTATAAGGTATTTTTCTCGCCCTTCTTCGCATGCCTTCGTGGTGTAGTGATCAGCACGCTCAACGCGTAGTCGAGAGGTCCGTGGTTCGATTCGCGGCGAAAGCGTTGCTCGTTTTTCATCACTCATGCTTCCGAAATAACCTAATGTCTCTATAACATATATTAAAAGGTAAGCTATGAAGCTTTCACCTCCATCTTTATAAAATTATTAATAAAAGTCTTTTATTTATAAATTACATATATATATTTATTTCATACACATATATACAACGATAACTTTTGACTATTAGTTATAGAGCTGATTTTGTTTATTCATGCTGGACTTCATAATTATTTTTTTCTCTTGATGCTTTTTCTTTCGTAGTGTAAATGGATACTGTGTTTTTACCGTGAAGAATAAAAAGGATATTCTTTCTTGATTACGGCAGCATTTCGGGACAGCTAATAAAAGCTTATTTTACCTTTTTTCTGTAGGTGTATATATAATACAAAATAATACAATTATGTGTAGTCATAGATGTTGAACCGTGCAATGTTTTACAAAACCAAAGTAGCTCATAAAACTGTAAACATTGTTCTGCCCAGTAAAATTACAAATATTGGCATCCCTACGCCTATTAAACACACGTAGAATAACTTTTTATATAAAGTGGCAAATTAGATAGGACCACAATAATTACAGTCTTTAAGAATAACGCGCAAAATTTCTATCATACATCTAAATAAATAAATAACATACAAAAAAATACACTGTATTAAAATAATAGAAAACTACCCTTTATAAATATATAAAAGAATAAATTAATACAGGAAACGTCAATAAACGATGATACACTTTGTACAATGCAGTAATTTTCAAAAGCTATGTAGCGCTTGAGCACAACTCACTGTAAATTCATTAGAGTTTTGTTCCTGAAACAGGAGACGTGGAAAATGAGCAGTGTCCTCGCCGGGGCTCAAACCCTCTGGACCTCTCGACAACCAGAAGGCGTGCGGAAAGAAGAAAGGAATTAACTTATAAATTAATATGTTAATAATAAATAGATGAAATTAAAAGTAGATGCAGTTTTTCATGTATTTCAAATTAAAAACTTTGCTTTGAAATCGTGATATGATGTACGCAATTTAAAACAAATGAGAAATTTTAAAAGCATATTCTAGCCAGAGAGTTTGTCAGTACAGTATTAGTTTCTTATTTATTGCATTTAAAATTTTAGTTATGCTGACATACCCACTTCTGTTGCATGAAATCAACAGATGAAATAAAATATCATCTCTATTTTCCCGCTTTTCTGTATTTTTACGCATTATGCTTCAAAATTTTGTCTTATATTTAGTTTATTCAAATAGAAAAATAAAGCATTACGGTCATTTTTAAACTCTTTTCTCGAAAAGGATTAAATTATACCCTCATTTCAGAAAATACTAAATAGATAGATCAAATAACAAATCTTAAATTAACATTAGCTAACTGTTTAGTGATCAGGGTTTTTTTTTTCCGATTTAATTAAAAAAAACTAAAAACGCCTTTTTTAAAAATGCAGCATTGAAGTTCTCATTAGCTTTTGTCTCAGGAATTTATTCTGAAAAGAAATATCTTTCTTTAGAATTTTAGCAGTAATGCCTTTCGAACACTAAGTAGTTTTCAGAATATTTGGCTTTAAAAATCATTCTTTTCAGATGCATTTTATAAAAAAACGTTCCATTAAAATAAATTCTCTTTGAATTTTCATTGCAGAATTACAGGTACGTAATAATAACTTTAATAATACGCGCTTTTAGTGAAGTCGAATGATGCATGTTTTCCCACTTTGCGTATAATTTGGTAAGTAATTGCTGCTTTTATATACCTACAAATTCAGAAAGAAATTGTGCGTCAATAATAAGAATATATTTATTTACACTATATGCACAATTATATGGCTGCATACCCAGATAACGCACAACATACCCATTTATATACAAAAACATTGTATATAGGTATAAATATTCTATAAAATGTGACTTTAACTACAACAATGGTGCAAACGGATTATATATTACATGATTATTGAAACAAGTATTAAATTTTGATGTTTGTGTTAATATCAGCAGTAGATAAGTTCTACTGATAAAAGTCCTTCAAATGAAAATATATTATTCGATTTTTGCAAGAAATTATTCTTCATAAATGATAATTTTTTAATGAGGTGTATACTTCTCGCAGTGACGTAAAACGGTTGGATAGGGAGAATGAAACACCTTAATCTGGTTTGTAATATTTTATGATGGATGTATAAGCCATCTCTCAGACACAAATTCTCCATATATAGAATTCGTCTTTGAAATGGCCGACGCAATCTCATGCAATCATTAAAGATACTTTAGCCAATGCCCTGAGAAAAAGTTGCTATTTTATTTCATTATGGTAAAGGACTAAGCCGTTTTCTAATTCTGACTACTGAGCATATCAAACAGGCACGGTGGTATTGAGATTAGGGAAATGTGAAAAGCGCTGAAGGTATCTAAGATTTTCTTCCAATACAGTAAGTACACTCATGTCCATAAATTAAGGATAATTCAGAGTCACGCGGAAATCGAACTCTAAAATAAATATATCAACTGTAAAATCACTACACACATCTTCAAGAATCATATGCAAATTTCAGGAAGTAACCAGATGACACCGATGGTACGTCACAATGACGAGAGTGTAAGAGAGTGATATATAAGGAATACAGGCAAAGAAGTAAAATTGTTCGCAGGCGCTGTATAAGCATTTCAGTCCAATAACCGAATAGTTATGACACAAAGGACGCATTTGGATAATTTTTTACGTGGTAGAATTATCGGCCGTCTGGAATGTAGGCGTACCCAACTGGAAGTATCAGACGAACTTGGAATTGCCCAGAGTGTCATCTCCAGGCTTTGGCAACAATTCCAAGATGATGGTAATGTGAGTAGACGTTACAGCACAGGTCTCCCCAGAGTTACAACGCCGAATGAGGACCGGTATTTGGCAGTTACTGCCAAAAGAAACAGGCGGAGCACAGCCTCAGACCTGTCTCATCAGCTCTCTTCAGACACTGGCACGACAATTTCAAAGCAGACCGTGTACAGACGCTTAGGGCAGATTGGTCTATATGCTCGTAGACCTGTCAGATGCGTTTCACTGACTGCAACTCACTGTCGCCTGCGGTTAGCCTGGAGTAGAGAGAATGCATTGTGGACACCGCAACAGTGGGCTTGTGTGATGTTTTCCCACGAGTCCAGGTTTTGCTTGCAGTCTGATTCTCGCCGGACTTTCATATGGAGAGCTCCAGGTATTCGTTACCACCAAGAAAACATCATTGAATGACACCGTTACGGTGGTGCAGGACTTCTCGTTTGGGGTGGAATTATTCTGGGTTCCAGAACTGACTTGCATGTTCAAATTAGAATCAGGACAATCCAAATCTATCGGGACGTCATTCTGGAACAACACGTACGTTTGTTTCGGGGCGCCATAGGCGCACAATTTCTGTTTATGGATGACAACGCCCGTTCTCACCGTGCAAACATCGTAAGCGAATGCCTTCAATCGGAGGGTATCACCCGTATGGACTAGCCAGCATTCTCACCGGACTTGAATTTAGTAGAGCACGTGTGGGACATGCTTGGCCGACGAGTTGCAGCCCGTCAACCTCCTCCTACATGTCTACCTGAACTTCGGAGAGCATTGCTTTTTGAGTGGTGTAATATCAAGATCAGATCGATAATTTGATACTCAGCATGTCTAGGCATTGTACGGACTGCATTGCGTCGTCTGGGAGACATACAATGTATTAACAATCATACCAACCATGTAATATTTTTTTTTGTAAATAGGTTTTTTTTTGTAATTTGCTCCAGGGAGAAAAAATCGCTAATTTGTTTTTAATAATATCAAACATATAGCATCTTTTTTTGCTCTTTACCTTTTGTTTATTAAATAAGCTTTACAATAAGTCAAATTTGTTTTGCTTCTAACTCTTCCTTTGCCTGATTTTGCATTATCCTTAATTTATGGACATGAGTGTATATTACCTTCTTTGCGGTATGAACAGGTGCATATTCATCCTGATGCACGTTATCTCTTCGAGATGTGCTGTTTAAAAAACTGAATCTAACTCGTTCTCTATAAAGCATCGATAGTGCAGGCCCGCAAGAATATAAAGCATCGATGATCGATAGTGATATAATGGTCAAAGAAAAGTATTCCATGTTTTTCTCATACAGTAGCTTAAATGTTCACTAGTCGAATTTCACTGTATCCCTAAGCACACGAAATAGTTCGGATCATTCCCTTGCGGGGCATATCTCCAGGCGTAACTTTTTCCGTAAGTGGGAAAGAGAGTGAAGATCGACTTATTGCTGAACAGTGCACATTTTGCATTGTATATCGTCGAATATTCTCACTCCTAATATCATTGAAACCAGAGTTTATAAAGAGCAGTAATTACCAGAATCTCTTGACAGAGACTGTTAACATTGCAAAACTCTAGGCAACAGGAATGGGTAATTGAAGAAATTTGGGAGTTCAGAAAATTATTAAGTTTTGCTATAATATGATCAATTGTCATCTTATACTTTCTAGATACTAACATCTTTTCAATCCGTAAAAGTGTGACTACAAGAAAATAATTATTTTGTGTTGTGAAATTTAATTCCATGAAGTTACAGTTAAGTAAACCGTTTTCGGCTTTTTGAAATTCAAATAAAATATTTTTAGCGTATCAGATACGATAACGTATGCTCAGTTTGACGCTTTGCTTTCGCCCCGCATGATAACAACGGGCTCTCTAGAAGAAACTGAATAGTATCATATATGATATGCCGAGATCGAAGAGTTTAAATAAAAATCATATAAAAATGTGTTTTCACAATTTGCTTTTCGTATGATTTCTATTCAAAATTTTTAAACCTGCAGTTGAACGGTAACCTTATAATACGCTAGGTAGAATAGAAGGAGTATGTACACATGGGCACTGAAAGCTTTGCATTCCAAGCATTTGCTTAAGCGAATCTACAACAGATTATTTCTGAAATAAAAGTCCCTTTTTAACTTTATGGGGCGAAGTAAAGGAAGTATGAAAATCACGAAAAATTCCGGGTATCATATTTCAACGAAAATATCCATTTTGAGAGCTATCGAATGGAATTTAACGATGTTTTTGGTGACATCTACACTTAAAGACAGAATAAAGGATTCGTTTTCCTCAAACGAATTTTAAAACTGATTTAAAATGGATTCAGAAGAGATTTTTTTCTTGGCGTTTGTACGTACATACGGATATATGTATGTATCTCATATTGCTTAAAACCGAGTAGCCTCAGAAAGTTGGAATTTTTTATATACGCCTGGATTGATAAGCAGTTGTGCACCTCGCTCTTTGGTTACAAACGGCCTCACCAAAATTATATAAATATATATAAGAAAACCAAAATACGGTAGCCGCTTTAGAAAATATTTCTCGACCTCAAAATTAACATTCTAAATTTGGTTCTCTCACCTTAAATTTATCTGTTCTCCCAAATTCGAGATCTTTCTATCGTTATGTAACGCTACTTGAGAAAGGGAACTAAAACTAAAATTAACCAATCATATATTAGCTGTACTCGTACTTCAAACTTGGTATAAATACCTTTGGTGAACTAATTACGTCATTTTCTGCTGCATTCCTTCCCTATCTTCCACTTCGCAAACATCTCTTCTATGCTCTGTTAAAATGATGTCGCCCCCATTAACCTGTGTAAACTGTACATAAGAAATTATCGTAAATGCTGTGATTAAAGAGCATATTGTCTACAAATAATTATTCTTGCGTGCCTGGAAATCTTCAAATAAAGATGATAATTGGCTGGGTTTAGTTTGGTATCGAGAGGAAGGAGTTGATATCAAACTAAATTCAGCCAATTATCACCTTTATTTGCGGATTTCCAGGCACACCAGAGTAATTCCTTGAAGACAATATAGTCTTTAATCATAGCAATTACGATAATTTCTTATCGACAATTTACATAGGCTAATAAGGGCGACATAATTTGAGCAGTGCATAGAAGAGATGTTAGCAAAGGCGGAAGCTAGGGAAAGGAAAGCAGGAGAAGAAAGACGTAATTAGCTCACCGAAGGTATTTATTCCAAGTTTAATTTACAAGTAGATCTAATCTACGATTGGTTAATTTTAGTTTTAGTTGCCCTTTTCAAGTAGCCTTACATATCGATGGAAAGATCTCGAATTTGGGAGAACGAGTGAATTTAGGGTGAGAGAAACAAATTTAGAATGTTAATTTTGAGGTCGCCAATTATTTTTTAAAGCAGCTGTTGCATTTTTCGCGACTGTGCTTCGAAATCATCATCATCATATAGATATATATATCCATTACATTACTCGTCTCCGTGAGCTCAATTTCTTTTATTCTTTTATTTTATCTTAAGTTGCGCATTTTTGTTTTGCTTTAAAAATGATTGAATTATGTTGTTCTTATCTTCCGGTTAAGGTTTTTATGCCTTTAGTTAATCTGTATGCAATAGTTATAGAATTACAAAAATTTAAAAGTAGTTTAAGTGCGGCTTACATTTGAAATTTTTCGTTCTGCACCTTCAACAACGTTTTGCCGAGAGGGACCAAAAGGAAACTTTAAGTTTTGTGCATCGAAAAATCTGCCTGTTTGCCTGCTGGCCAAATTGCTTGTTTTTGCGCAGGAACTCTAATTTTAAATATAAAAATTGTTTTTATTGTTCTAACTGTATTTGGTGTTTTATGTTTTTCTATATCTTTTAATTTTCAATGAAGATAATTTGTTGTTTGACTATTCTAGATTGATATCTTAAGGTTTTTATGTATTTTTGCCTTGCCGCAAAGTGAGAACATAATTAATTGAATGAGAAATAGATCTCTAGTGAAATTCGAGAAAATAAGTATTTCGTATTAGCAGCAAATATTGTCGCCAGTTTGTCTCGGACAGAGGAGAATGTTTACGAGTAGCGCATCCGCATTAGGTAAGCGGCGCTGAATCATCTGTGAAAAACTGTTTCATTTTTAATAGTTTAATTTCTTTTATACATCGGTTTGCATTTATCATAGTGTTTGAGTAAAGCGCGTGGCAACAATTAGATAATTCTTCAGAAGATGTAATTTTTATGCATTCTGAGTTATAAAATGAATGAAATCTAACGCTGTTAAGTGAACCTAATGCCAGAGTGTCGCTATGGTAAATAAATATAGTTAATTTTAAAGAGTGTATTTATAGTATCATGGTTTATACGCTATCGACGAAGCAGATTTAATTCAATGCAATAAGTTAAGATGATATGCAGGAAAAATGCGTATAATTTAATATTCCGTACAAGGAAGTCATGTGGTGTACACATCTGATTTTTTCATCTAAACTGGATAATATTAGAAAAGCCATTTTGATGGTTATTTACTTGCAATGAATGAAAAGATTTATTATTTAATATTTAAAGATTGAGAATTAAATACCCGAATAGTAAATATATTGAGTAAGTTTGCCAAAAAAGAAAAAAAGTTTCATTTAAAAAAAAGAAAAACTTATCTTGTCATACATGCTGTTTTAAAAATGCACGCTTCTTTTGTATCCTTCCTATTCTTTATAAAGAATTAAATTTTTGATAATATCTAGAAGAAAAGTTGAAAGTGCAGTAAAATCTGCTTTTAAAAGAAATTTGTAACGTAAATTTTTTTATGGTTTTTATCGAGTTATATATTACCCTTAAAAACATGTATTACGAAGATCGAGCTGGGAACTATTCAGGTTTAATAATAGACTAATTCAGGAAATAAGGAGCAGAAATCTGAAATCAGAGCAAAAACGAATGGAAAAACAAATTAAAAGGGTCCACGTTTGACCTCTGCATCAAATTCTTTTCGTTTCTGTTCGTAGTTTATTACATTAAATTAAGCAGCTTTCATATTCCAATGGATATATCAACTTTAAATGTGATACAGCTTACATTCGATTCCCATTGTTAATTTGTTTTGCAATATTTTAGAACACTATTCTGTATCTTTACTGTACACTAACAACACTGATAATGGTTGAAATAGCATTAGTTTCATCATTTGCTATGTATTTTTGTTAAAGAATTCTATGAAAAAGGAAACATACATGCACGTATACATTATTTGTATTGTAAGAACTGCTTCTTTTGTTTATTCACTAAAACCTGGCGAGTATTTCTCCAAGAATATCGAAAAGGAGAAGGAAGAAGATTAACATCATGATACATGCTGTCAGTCAGTTGCCTAGCACTATAATGCAGACTGAAAACTTCTACGCGAAATATTCTCAAGGATTCAGGTAATAGGAATGATAAATAAATAAAATGCAAGGTGTGTTGGTATACTGCCTTGCTGCATTACAAGCATACAACTATTGTGAGGAGTTTTCATGTCTTGAGCTGATAACTATGAAGGAATATTTATTACACTTCTTTGAGAAATTGATAATTTATGGTTTATACTCTTAGTAGAAGATATTTTCTAAAGGAGGTCCACAGCATTTCTCTTGTATAACATATTATAACATGAATCTAAAAGAAGCAATAACAGAAAGCGAAGAAGCACCGACAGAAACGAAGAAAAAACACGCTTCAGTTATATTAAGAGAATGTAAAAGCACTGGCAGTTAAATAGCTTCCTGTTTCGGTTAAATCAGCAAATGGCGTTAAAGCAGCAAAATGCTTCTGCATAAGTTACAGAAGAATAATTACTGGTTATCCAAAAAGAGCTCACGTGTAGAATTTTCTATGAAGGTGCTTTTCTAAGTAGATTGAAACCGGTAATTGTTTCCTCTATTTAATGCTTAAAATGGCTATGCTTTTATAAGAACAATAAACTGCAGTATATTGGTGTGAAGGAAATGTACCTCGAATTTATTACCAAATTTAGTTTAGCTACATTACGTTTTTTCATGAATAGAAATCAGTTACCTTTTATTAATAAGTTAAATTATAAAACCTTGAAAAGATTGATTATTAAACGTAAATCTATCAAATTCTTTCATTCATAATGCGTATCAACATATTTTTAATAATAGAATTTAAAACGCTTTTGTAAGAAACATAAATATATTATAATTCATTTTTTATTACCTCTCTATGAAGTAAGTCTATTATCTAATGGTAATAAGGTTATCGATAGTAGTCAAAAGTTTGCGGCTGCTAATACTTATTGTTAGATACACGTAGTGCATTTGTTAGTCAGATAAATATTAGTTTTAAACATACCCATTAATTCTTAATTTCAGTATTATTATTAAATGCCTTCAAAGGTCATGCTTTAATTACTTTTGATCTCGCTTATTTAACTTTTCTTCAATAATAGAAATCTAAGCCTTCACGTTCAGCTTCCTTCTTCAGAATATTACGTTCAGCTTCCCATCTAATGGAGGAACGACTGGATGCAATACCTGCAGTAAAGATATTCATTCTGTTTTGGTAAATCCTTTTACCAAGAAAATTTTGAGAAACCTTTGCATTTTAGAAACACAAAAAATATCTGATGTTATGAGTTCAAATTTAAAGGTTATATTAAATTCAAAATTTTATACATATATATGTGTGTGTGTGTGATATTGTATGTATGTATGTATGTATGTATATGTATATATATATATATCAAAATGAAATCAACTTAAATTATAATTTATTCAAATCGTAAATTAATTATGTATAAAATTAAGTAACAAATTATACATTAAATATAAAATTAATTATGTAAATTATAATTATTATTATTATCAAATCAAAATTATAATGTAAATCTTCAACAGTCCTCAATTCCCCCTTCTATTCTAAAATTCGTAATAACTGTTCTGGGATGCATCATTTTTAGATCAATCCATCTCGTATGGCTTGTCAATATAACTAATTCGGAAACTAAACTAAAAATTTCGAGAACTGAAGATATTCTCTTTATTAACAACCTAAACCTAGACATTTTCATAATGAGCTTCCATATCAGATAGCTGAGCAGTCTAGTTCCAGTTCCCACACCCAAGACGCTACTTTGCTTGCTGACGTGTCGCTTACCTCTGCTAGCTATTGTCCATGCTTCTAAAATGCAATTTGTATAAAACTGTGAGATGCTTCTAAAAATGCAATTTGTATAAAACTGTGGGATGCTTCTAAAAATGCAATTTGTATAAAACTGTGGGGTGTATAGCTCACCCACAATGATGAAGTGCAACGAAAACGAATATGTGTCCTAAGAATTAGTTACCAAGAAATAAAATTATGTGTGGAACCATCTCCAGTCCTTTTCAGCTTTCCCTAAGCCTTCCTATTATGCATATATATATTGGGCCATATAAAATGTCTTCTCGGTTTTTTGGTACATATTTGAACAAAAATTTTCTTTATTGAAAATCAACTTTAATCAAGTGCATACTGACCATTATTGTTTATGAGCTTTTGCCATTTTTCGGGTAGCTTCATTATTCCACCGGTGTAGAACTTCTGTGGTTTATCGCCGAAAAATTTTGAAAAAATTTTGAAAAAGTGATTTTCAGAGGCGTTTTGGTCGGCCAATCTTTTACCATCAAAAGAAACTGAAACCAATTGTAGTCAGACGGCGCAAGGTCCGGGGTATACGGTGTATGCATCAAAACTTTCCAACAAAATTCCATCAATTGTTCCGAGTCATCAGAAATGTGTGTGGCCGCGCATTATCATGATCGAACACAACTTCCTTTCTGTTGGCCAATTCTGTTTCCTCTTTCTGGATTGCTTCGTTCAAACGGTTGAGTTGTGCATAGTACAGGACAAAATTGATGGTTTTGCCAGGCTGCAGTAGCTCATAATGGAAAATTCCGGATTCTTTGACATCGAAAGTTCCGGAATGGAATCGAGCAAATCACTCCTTGCCCTTTCGTTCATTCACAGCATTCTCACCGTACATATCACCAATTTTTCGGCATGTTTTTGCAGCGTTTTTACCTTTTTTATAGTAAAAAGGCATAACATAGCATATTTCTTTATATATTCCACTCATTTTCAGATCAATATAACGTTTTACACAAGCAACGAATTAGAGAGCTATCTTCACAAACAATGAAAACTGAATGTCACCTTTTAAGCTCATGTTCGTTTGAGACAATCGGGTGAGATAATCGGGTGTTGCCGTTTCAGACAATCGGGTGTTGCTGGATATACAGGCATCAACAGCATCTAATGGCAAAAAACAGCGGAAACGTTTTGTACGACCCAATATATATATAAATGCACATTATGTTAAATCAAGGGATACATATATGTATATAAAATCATATACATTTATATATATACATTAAAACCGATGTGCCTCTCTCTCTCTCACTCTCTCTCTCTCTCTCTCTCTCTCTCTATATATATATATATATATGTATAGATATATTAGAATCATTTTAAAACGAAGTGATGTTAATAATTTAACTATCCCTCCTCCAAACATTTTCTATTCCGAACGAGGGAACTTGGATTTAATAACGACGACGAACAGTTTCAGATAGTAATTATTTCTTTGACACTGCATTTTACACTCTGCTATGAAACAACGTGATATAAAATATTGCTGCTAGCACTGTTAGTGTCTTTTTTATTAAGTAATGCCTGTATTTTTCTTGAAGTTCTAGAAAATTAAGACATGTAATAAAATAATAATGATCGTTATTTATGCTGAGAATCCAGTGAAATCGACCACGTTACAGAAAATTTGGCCTTTTAACCAACTTGAGCATTAACAAGAAAGCTTTTGGGTTCCGACTAATTTCCTCTAAACTTACTTTTATTTCACAGGGCAAACGGTTTTAGAAACGGTTCTAAATCATGACTTTCATGTTACGTATTTTAGCATCAAAATTTATTGACGCCATGAAAATATGGAAAACAACAGAAACTAAATTTAATAACTGCATGTAATAAAAGTTTAATTAATTATTTATATGATGCTTCGAATTACTATTAATTTCTTTGGGATATGTAACAATACGAATTAACCTTATCTGAGGGCAATCAATAATTTTTAAATTTTTTTTATTTCTGCTATTTTTTTTCTGACTGGATCAGCAAACCAACGCTTTGGTCTCTTGAAGCTCATTATAACAGAGATTGACTCTGAATTTATAACTATTCTAAGCTTATGGAGGCAATAGCTGACAACGTGTCTTTTTTGCATGTCTGTAAGTATAGATATAACTATTCATTAATTGAAATTCATGAAAATATTAAAGTAAATAAAAGTTTATGATGAGGATATAATAAATGCAACCGGTGCATTCTTTCCTGTTAGATATCGACGAAATAAATCATTGAATAAGATTCTGAGTGCATTCATACATCAAAATTTGAAGTTCTCGAGAGAAAAAGAAATATTTTCATGGAACTTTTTTAAATATATTATTCTTACGACAGGCATAAGAGATGGTTGAAAACTTCCGATACTAGGTTTCAGTAAAGGTAGTATATCACAACTGCTGACATAGTTAAATCTGCAATACACTGGATTTGTACAAGGAATTTTGAAAAGGTTTATCGCAGACCAATGATTCAAAGTTAAAAAATCTGATGTGTACATCACATGACTTCCTTGTAAGGAATATTAAATTATACGCATTTTTTTCTCGATTTAATTTGAACTTATTGAATTGAATTAAATCTACTTTGTTGATAGCGCATCAACCACAGTAGAATAAATGCACTCTTTAAAATTCACTTTATTTACCATAGCGCCACTCTGGCCCTAGGTTTACTTACCACTGTTATATCTTATTTATTTTATAACTCAGAATGCACAAAAATTACATCATCTGAAGAATTATCTAATTGTTTTCGCATGTTCTATTCAAATACTATAATAAATCTAAAACGGTGTATAAGAAAGTAATGTCACACCAGGTAACATAAAAACAACATTTCTTCCTTTTCAGTATTGCAAACTCAAAATTAAAAAAATTGTCCTGGAACTTTTCTGACAAAGGATGTATAGTTTTTTAAATGCGCAAAACCGTCTCTTTAAAGCTTAAAACGTATTCTTTTGCTAAATGTAAATTTCTTTATCTTAAAGTTTTATAATTACAGTCATCATTAAAAAAGTAAATATGTAATAAATAGAATAAATATTGATACGAAAGTGAAAGTGTGATTCAGTATATTTAAAATAATTTTTATCAACAGGGTGCATAATAAATGAAATGCGGTTCGAATTATATAAAATTGGGTAAATTGTTTAAAAATATAATATAAATTAAATTAAGAAGAAATATACTCATGAATTTATATCGCAACACTTTGAGAAATATGATTATTATTTAAAAGATAAAGTAATGTTTCCTACGATAAAAACAACAGTTAGGCCGTATGGATAATAATTGGTAAGATAATCATGGTAAAGTTACTCTCGATGCAAAATACTTGTAACGTTAGAAGCTAATTATTTTATAAGGTATTTCTCCCACCTTCTTCGCATGCTATCGTGGTTTAGTATTCTTCACGCTCGGAGCGTATTCGAGAGGTCCGTGGTTCGAGTCCCGGAGAGAGCATTGCAGATTTTTCATTTCTCCTGCTTCGAAATAACCTAATGTCTCTACTGTGGCGGCCGAACTAAAAAAGGTGGTGTATGATGATTCTCCACTACCAAGATTTGGCAACTGTGTTCCCTAATCTCAAGTCGCCTTTTAAAATGGGGAATATATAAAGTATTTTTCCCGCCTTCTCAACATGCCTTCGTTGTGTAGTGGTCAGCACACTCGGCGCGTAGTCCGTGGTTCGTGTCCCGGCGAGGGCATTGCACATTTCTCATGTCTCTTGCTTCGAAATAACCTAATGCCTCTACAACTTACGGAGCACGAATGACTATTCTGTGCCAGGTGTCGTAATGTGCGACCCCGGAAGTTACTTCTGTTATTAATAATAATCCTGCAAATTTTATTGTAGTCGTATAAATAAGGGACATGCATAAGATGTAGTATTGTTATGAAAATGGTAGTTAAACAATGTATTGAAATTTAAACGTAACTTAAAATCTTCCATTAATACTTTTATTAAGGGAATAGATATCTGAAATAATTTCGCGTTTTTTGTTTTCATATGGGTTTTAATGGTATTTTATATGGGTTTTTACATTTCAAATTGTTTGAAGAAAAGAATTACCTAGTCTTATATGAGCAGTTTGAATAGATAAAGGAACTCTAACTTGGAATTGTTAGCGGCTTACAGTTTAAGAAATAAAACCCATAAATTATGATTAGTTCAGGACATAAGGCCAGTAATTATTTCATATAAAAAAAGTTGTAAATATTAAAACACGTGCGTCAAGAAATAATGTTGTTTTAAGTACCTGTGCAAGAATTAGTCCTTTTACACCAGGAGAACCCAAGGGGTCGGTATTTACCCGCCGTAGTAGATGAAATTTGAAAGCGAGTCAGTGATCAAGGGGTCGATAATTGAATATGGACCGGTAATCGACCAGTATAATTGAGATACATTGATTACAAAAAAAAATACTGATAAAATTGATAATTAATTGTTTATTCGTAAAAAGCTGAGTCATTTTATCACTTATTGCGTTTATTTACTTTTATCATTTAATTTTATTATTTACATTATTTCTTCCTTAAAAGGAAGAAATAATATAAATAATACTCAATTAAAAATTACACGAAGATCTCGCGGACGTTTGTGCAATTAGAAGCTATGATTTTATTTCTGAAAACTTGCTTATATTTGTAAAATTAAAAGTAACACTAGTAATATAAAAGATAATTAAACGTAAATTTAATATACCATTCCTGTTAAAAAATTTTAACAATTTTCTTCTTCTCTCAATCTAGTTCTTATCTTTAAGTTGTTCGTGTGCAGTTATTTGTATTATGACTTTCTTGCACACTATATATCACAGAGAAAAACTGGTAAGAGGGTCGATGAAAAAAATCTCCCTTTAAAGGATGTCAATGCTAGGAAAAGTTTGTGAATTCCTATTTCTGACCAATCATGGTGCATAATCCAACTTCAGGAAAACGTACACCAATACACATATGAACAAAGAGTTGATATTCTGCTAAAGGGAGGTAACGCCATTCATCTCTGTGATATCTCTAAAGACACAAGTGGCCCCTGAGTGGGTATAAATTAGTAACAGTTAGATGTTATGGCTGCTCGCTTAAGCTTTAAAGTTTTTCGGTGATGTTAATCATTTACTTTAAGGGTCCTTCAATGAATGTGGCCTTTCTCGAATAAAGTTTTCTGAATTAAAGAGGATTTTTGTGGAGAAGCACATGGATGTTCAAGACAATAAAATCACTGAACAAAGCGTAAAATATTATGATACGAAAATTATAAAGTTTACGGACTTTATAAGAAAAGAGTGGTATAATTGTTGCGATTAAACAGAATTTGGCATCTTCTGTTAAAATTGTAAAGGAGAGGAATGACCATTGAACTGATGAATTTTGCAGAGGTAATGGCTATTTTTCTTTGTAATAATTAAGTACAGTAGTTTAAGATATATGGAATCTATGGTCCTCCAAATGACAAAAATTTTAATTTGGACACACTGGTGCTTTTGAGTAATTCCATCATCCTAAGTGACTTTAACGCCGTTTCCCTAACTGGGGTTATGCATATTATAATCGTGTCGGAGAATAGACAAGGATTATGCAGATTCAAATGGACTGTCATCTTGTGCATGAAACGGATTCTAAGATTTTATACACAATAGTGGGATTTTGGGAAACCCAAACCTGGCTATGATTACTCCAAATAGCGTTGATAACTGTAATAACTTTATTTGGTGCCCAGCTAGTGGACACAGAATGACTTACATTTCAGAGAGGATTCCCAGTTTTTCCACCCAAACTCTATGTGGAATTTTAAGAAAGCGAATTGGCCTGGCTTTTAGCTGATTTGGAAACTTTTATGATGGCTATATCCCAAGATACTTCCTCACAAAATATCTTATATCTTTACGGAATCCCTACTAAAAAGTGCAAAGAAGAATATCCCGAGAGGACGTTACTTAAAATTTAAAATGTTTTGGAATATTGAGTTCTCCATAGAAAGAAAAAAGAGAGATATGACCAGGGGAAGACCCGTAGGAATAGAGGCAGGCTCTTAATAGATAGAGATGGAAGTGTGCATAAATGAAACGAAATGTTAGTTAGGCTAAAAGACAATCTTGGAATGGGTCACTAAATAGAATGAATTAAAGAACAGATGGAGAGAGAGTTTATAGACTTTTGAATACATTAGACAACAGGAAAAGAGTTAAGTTGAAACATCCTATGAAGATTGGACACATGGTGATAACAGATTCTAGAGACATTGCACAGAAATTCAATAAACGCTTCCTGAATAAATATACCAACAGACCACAGAGATGACGCAATGAAAATGGGATAAGAGCGGCTTATTCCCTATCTGCAGCCCAAGAGAGCATCTTTAATGAAACCTTTTGAATAGAGGCATTATTAGGCATTTCCTCCCTCTTTTCTGCATATCTTTGTGGTGTAACGGTAGCACACTCGCGACTATTCCTGAAGTCCAGGTTCAAGTCCCGGAGAGTGCATTGCTTATTTTTCATGAATTCCTGCTTAAAAATTCTTAGTGATTACAGAATTAAAAGAGGCTATAAAAATCAAGATGATTATAACCGCCCACAAAAAAGATAAACAAATGGAAGACTTTGACTCATGCTATATATATGACTTCAGTATTGGCAAAAACGTTTGACAAATGCTACTAGACTGAGCGTTTTCTAGAAACTTCTGAAATTATAGAGAAGGAACAGGCTGTTTTTCGAAATGGTATGTCCACCTTTATTATGCAATTTCTTCATGCCACAAAATCAGACTTTAATTCTAAGAAACGCTGCTTGGCAGTATTTGTGGATTTCCA
Source organism: Stegodyphus mimosarum (assembly GCA_000611955.2). Taxonomy (NCBI): domain Eukaryota; kingdom Metazoa; phylum Arthropoda; class Arachnida; order Araneae; family Eresidae; genus Stegodyphus; species Stegodyphus mimosarum. The sequence continues at coordinate 317,344 of KK120022.1, read as the reverse complement.
GAAGGCCTATGATACTATACGTAGAAAAAATCTGTAAAGCAAATATGAGAAAAGAATAGAAGAGAAAGTGATGGACGGTATTGGAAGATTTAACTCAGAGATGGGTTAAGATTGGTTGGAACAGTATGGAGTCCAAATACAGGCAATCTAAGATCGGGCTTCCACAGCGTTCTGTGAGTAGCCACATACCCTTCAATATTTATGCCAATAATCTCAACAAGAGATTAAGGGGAATATGAGTTGGGAATATCCAAGTGAGCATTTTTGCTGATGATTTAGTGATTTAGTGATAGTTTTTTTGCTGATGATAGACGGAAAATAGCAACTGTCGGAACAGCATCTTGAGAGTAAAATGAATCAAGCTCTGAAGACCTTTCAATCTTGGGCCACGAACAATCACATGATCATCAAGAAATGAAAAACTATGTATAAGTTTATTACTTTGAGACATGTTGTTCCTAACTTAGATTTGTATTTGGATAGTACAAAACTAAATGGAAGTAGCAGGACAAAATACCTTGAGGTAAATGAATAGCAAAGTAAACTTTTCTGAGCATATCAGACACTGTGAGACACTGTGTAGAGTCAAAAAGAGATCTCCTATCTTGAAGAGACTGGCCGGGTAAAATGGAGCTGCACTCAGGATACACTAAATCTTACAGCACCTACATGAAACCAGTTCTTAAATATGGATGTGAAATTCTGGTTTCGGCTGCACAGGCCAAGTTGGAAGTCTTGGAGGGAGCCCAGAATAAAGCTCTCCTCTTAATCACAGGAGCAGTACTGCCAACTCCGATAGCAGCTTAACAATCCTATACTTCTAATCCTCCGATTCCCGTTGAGATAAAAAACAAGTAGTTTATACAATTGCTAGACTGAAAGCATCTTAGCAAACTGGATGCAAAATAGACAGGTGTGCAACCTCCAAATTCATATTTTTCCAGTTGAGATTCGTTAAGGCCTTTTGAATGATTTAAACCTAAATGTTCCTGTTGAAAAAGTAATATACTTAAACGACACACTAGATATTATTCTAAAAACAAATGCCTTGCCACTATTGGAAAATAACTATCCTGAACCAGAATGAATACCTGTATTTACAGATACCTCTAGAATGAATAAAGCTGCTGGTGTAGGTGTGAATTGTAAACTGTTTTCACAGATAGTCCCCAACGAGTCAACATTTTTCAAACTTTGTTACAGAGGTTCGTGCAGTCTTTTTGGCTGTGTCTAATTTGAAATCTAATTTGGAGTTTTTTACAAAGACCGTCATGTTTGTTGATTCTAAGTCAGCCATAGAGACACCATTATGAGCATTCTCTTCTGTCAAAAATAAAACGAGATATCAGAGAACTAAATAGTAACTACAAAACTTTAAAATTTCGGCGGATACCACTCCACCTGGATTATTGATAGTAATGAAAAAGAAGATATCTTATAAAGAAGGGTGTATAATTATTTATTGAATAGGGTTCTATTCCTTTGGATTGCCTTAGAAGAAATATTCGAGAAAATTTTATGTCCGCTTACAACACAGAACTATCAGTTAAATCAAAAGGTAACCTTTGGGAGAATATTAGGAATGACCGGAATGATTTCTGTCGCAGGCCACGTAGAGAGGCTGTGGCTATTTTAAGACTGGGTACAGGGCACGCTGGGTTGCTTAAGGGAACATCTCAGCAAAATAGGCATATTGACTAACAGTCAATGCGCTGTGTGTTAAATAGACATTATAAATAGCACTTGCTCGTCTGTCCGCATCTTGATCCTAAGTTTCAACATAGGTGTGGTGTTTTCCTGCTATCACTGGATGACGAGGAATCTTGTCGTGAGCATACAGTTGCTTCTCGTCTATTAACTGAAGATTTTTAAGATTTTAATTGTGTAATTTTTACGACTTAATGTATTGTCATTCTAAAGATTTGAATTTTTGTTTCGTAATTTTCAAGCGTTTTTAATATTTTGGGGATGTAATTTTGAATTAAACTTTATTTTTTGCGAGTGCTCTGGTGTAAATGGATTGATTTCCAAATAAAGCCATAGGAAACGAACAATATCGCAACTAAGATACAATTGGCATGTGGCCTTTTCAATTTTAGAGGACTCTGATGATATTTTCAGTATATAAACGCAAAAAATAAATTCAAATATTCGAACAAATATACACTGCACCAATCAGCGTTTAAATTTATTTTTACATTAAGTTAAAATGGTACATCTTCTTTGATGCTAATCAGAGATATCAATTATTCATCTATGTAGCTTTCAAGCTGCTCAGTTAGTTTATAAGGAATTAACACCACAGGAGGGCTGTTTTCGCCCAAAGGTTCGGTATTTGTGTGAACGATTAATTTTAAGGAAAAGATTATTTTTGCAAAATGACTCAAAATTTTTTTCTCAAATTGCTTATTTTCGGAAAGGATAAGTAGTTATATGACACAAATAATTAAATATTTGCGAAACGTTTGTTCACCTCTTTCAAGGTTACCAATATTTCTGTACAGAAATAGAACATAATTAAATATCGATAATGTGTATCATAAATAGTGCAGCATATAGAATGAGCACCACGATATTTTCAAAAGTAGTCTGACAAATAAGCAGAATTTTCGGCAATCGCATATGAACGTACATAGATGTTTCATAATACCAAGAATGTTATAAAAACAACAGTTATGCGATATCAATAATTTACAGATCTTTCCAAAGTATTTAAAATGTGATATTTAAGAGCTGGCATGTTTGTTTCAAAAATTGTTCACTCACGGTGTTTGTCGCTATAAGCTTAAGCTCCTCATGGATTTTTAAACTACTACTCGATAAGCTATTGACTTCAAATTTTGTACGCACATCATTTATGGATGGTAATACGTGTTGAAGCGAGTGTAATAAAATTCGATTTAGAGTTTTTAAAATTAAACGTTGAAAAAAAATTTTGAGCAATTTTTCATTTAAAGAATAAACTAAAAATCTCAAAAATTTTAAGTTTACATCATTTTACAGAGCGTAAAATAGCTTTTGAATCAAAATTTGGATGAAAATTTTAACATAATTTCTGATTTGGGGCCGAATTTTTTAAAATTTATAAATCCTTTCAACTATTTGAGGTAAGAAGATGCTTAAAAGTAAAAGACTGAACCAAAAGGAGAAAAATAATTTATCGTATAGATTAGCGGGAATAAGAGATTACTTAAGTAATTTTGCAAAATTCCTGTACAGTTTTATAACAAGAATAATAGGTTCTTAAATAACGAAATTAAATGATCGAAATACATTGTCAAAAGTATAAGATTTATAAATTTATCAAGAGATCCTCCCGTTTTTATTATTCGCGATATAAATTTGAAGAATTTTTTAAAGAGAATTATTCAATCTCGTGTTCTCATTAAATTACATGATACAATAGTTTTCTAGTTTTAATTTCTGGTTTTTTCGTATGCCTTCGTGGTGTAGTGGTCAGCACGCTCGACGCGTAACCGAGAGGTCCGTGGTTTGATTCCCGGCGAAGGCGTTGCTCATTTTTCTCGTCTCCTGCTTCGAAATAACCTAATGTCTCTACAAGTTAAACAAGATAATGCTGCTTTAATTTGAACGATACAAGGAACTAATGGAGCGTCAGTTGGCAGCAGCTTTGAGAATTGACGATATATGATACCTCGTGTATGAGATATGTCTGGTAACTTGACAATGAAAATATTTCGCAAAATTACGCTATAAACCTTTTAATGTAAAATAGACATGTTTTCAAAATGAAAAAATGTAAGCAAATACTAATACTCTGTAATAAAACATAATTACGATTACTTTGCCTTTTATATATACTGTAAGCTATTAATCACAGAGAAAATAAATCCATTGTTTTTTATTCAGAACTGTCTGAATATTTAACACGAAATGGCGAACAGTAGCAACTAAGGAAATATAAACCGTAGTTAACAACGGTTAAATATTTTATTAACTCTATTTACCGAGCGTAAAATGAAGTGTCTGTGGCTATTATTGTTTTAAAGAATCATTTTAAACAGAAAAATAATTAATTACGCAAATTTTGCAAAGTGAGTTAGATACTCATATGATGTGGCACGATAATTCAAAAAATTAAGCAGAATATACTAAAACTCGTGCTTTAATTTAATTTTCAGAGGTTGTTGGAAATGCTCCAAACTTAAATGGAGTGATTAAGTGTAAGGATAACAGCAGCAACTTTAGATATATTAAAACTGATACAGCAATTGTCAAGAAAGTTTTAAACAGCCTTATTAAAATTAAATTATATTATTTAAATTTTAATATTCATATTTGAAGTTCAGTTCTGCAAGTAAAATAAAAAAACAAAAATAGTATTCTTAAAGTACTGCTTTAAAAATAGTACTTAGAAAAGAGGTAAAATGATTGTTTTAATTTCGAAGAAACTTTTGTCTGAGATTTTTGCACTTTTATTGAAAACTATAGGTGTCTAACTTAGCACATTTACTTTTTAACACCAGAAGTGCTTTTAGTCAGGAAAGTAACTTTTTGTGAGAATCACTTTTTAGTAATTGGACAAAAAATATTATGAAGGAGCATTATTTTCAGAACAAAATTAAAGAATGAAGTATCTTTACGTATTCTTTAAGTTACGCTCGTACTTTTTAGTTATGTTCACCTTAATAGTATGATTGGTACGTGTATAGGGTACGTATGTATATACATATGTTTCTCGCATTGCATAAAAACGGCGGCGCCTAGAGCCACCGAATTTTGAATACACGTAGTCCTCCAACCGAGCATAGGCACCTCGTAACCCGAATTTAAATCTTTAATTTGTTACAGATTTATTTTATAACTTGTTCAAATTTAATGAGGTTTTGTTATACAAAATCAGCGATTCGAAAGCGAGAAGTGGCAAAAATGTTCAACATCAAACATTTCTAGTTCCAGCGTGTCAGATTGTTGCCATTCGGTAAAATGTAAGATATTTCAATTTTAATCCGCAGATTCCGCTACTAGAAAGCAGTATGTTGTCACTGACTCAAATAGCATACTTACTATCTCCAAAAACCATTGTGTTGCCATTTAGTAAAACTAAACTATTTAACTTTTAAGTTTAATTTTTCTGCATTGAGTAGAGAAATAAATCATTGAAGAACAATAAGCGTAGTTATTGAAAATATTTTTCCTCTTTTTAATCCGATTGACTTATATGAATATGCATTTAAATCATGATAAGTCTATATAGAATACAAAATATTTTTATGAAATGACAAATAAAACTTTATGTAGTTTTCTCTATTTATCATACTTCTTTAAAGCGGCTGGCCACTTCAGAGACTTGTTTTCTATAGCTAATATTAAAAAATGCATGGCAAACCCTAACGCTGTATCGCAGTCCTAAAGATATGTTGTTTTTAAATATTTTGGGTTTTTGTTCTTGAATTTTATACCTCGTAAGTGCGAACAAAGCGATGTTTAATAATAAAGCTAAAATGACAAAGTTTGTATTATCAGAGGAGTGTCCAGGAGAAGTGGGGTAATTTGCGATGCTCAGCGACAGCGTAGAAACCCTAACAAATCCTCTGGTGTGACGCTAAAACCTGAACCCTTTCAGATTTTTTTTAAATTAAATAAATTTTATTTTAAACTTTCGTGTATAATACATCTTGATGTTGAACTTCTAAAAAATTACTTTCTTGGGCTCGAAGAATAATTTTTCAGGAAATCTTAAATTTGCATTGCTATTCCTTGAATTGCAAGGAGTACTAATGGTCACCCATATACCCATTTCTCGATAAAAGATGTCTCCCCATAATTTGTAAACTACAATTTTGCTTTTTTTGGCTAAACTCCTCTGATAACACTGTAAGGTTTTTCCTAAGTTTATTAACAGCTATTTTAAATTTTGTCTCTTTCCTATCTTATTCTCATTTCAGCTTACAATTTCGTGCTAGAATGTAAATTCAGAAACGCACTGAATGCAAATGAGTAAGAGGTCGATTTAAGTCGATGCTCACAGACTTTTACAGAGAGAGTCTGATTTTCCAGACTAGCGCGAGTTTGCCTTTTGGCTTCATTCTCTCTGAGCTACTACGCTCGGCCATACGCTAGGCCCTTGCTTGGCTTCAACGATTAAATTAATATTTAGGGGCCAACTACTTAGATTTCTGATAGCTTCGGCTATACCTTTCAGATAGCTTTAGTTAAGCTTAATTTAGTTTCAATTCATAGTTATTTAAGTTCAAGCCCAAGTAGAAGCTTTGCGTATACTCCAAGTAGGAGTTGTATTTATTCTGAAAAATAAAGGGTAGTTAACCCTTCTTAAGTTTTGTTCACACACTTAAGCGAATATTCGTTTGTTAGAGTTCATGGGGTTCTAAAGCAGAACTTTGGAATTAAATAAGTAAAACCCCACATTTGGAGCCCGAACGTGTTTTCAACGAATCATGCCGCTAGGTAGCAAAGATTTCTCGTTGACCCCTCCCCCTTTCAGTACCCTCAGCCACAACCAAAACCAGTGGAGGGATTTGGATTTATCGTGGAAACGATGAGAGCGGCGATGAAGCCAACAGCAACTTTTGACGGAAGAGGATCCTTAATGACGTTTCTGGAGAAGTTAGATCTACACTTCACATTCTATCCTGTCAACCAGCTCCGAAGAATTATCATCGCTACGACGAATTTAAAAGGTCAAACGCTGAGCTGGTGCAAGAATATTGGCAAGATTAGCCGGATAGAAGGAAAGCTGGTCAGACCAAACGGTGGGAATATAAAAAGCAGTTCGACCAAGGGGTTGAAAAGAAGAATTTAAATTAGTCACGTTGACTAGAAGGAGGGTGAAGTCACCTTGTGAGAAGGTAAATCACTTAGAAATGAAACTGAATACAGTAGTCATAAGAAATTTGGCTTTGCCAGAAATTCAGATACTACTAAACGATGTCCCTACGACCGCTTAACTGGATATCAGGGCTCAATGTAGCTTCCTGTCGCAGGACTTTTTAAAAAGCTTTTCGTCGTTACAGACTCTTTAACACAACGGGATAACGGGTGATTGCTGCCCAAGGCAAACAGTGTGTCTGCTTGGGAAAAGTGGGGCAGCAATTCAAATAAAAAATGAGGTTCAAAAAATCAGTTTTCTGGTAGTAAAGAATTTAATAACCTCGGTCATATTGGGGGTCGATTTCTTACGCGCAGCTAGCGCAAAAATTTATTTCAAAGATTCTACCTTACAGGTCATGGTGAATACAGTGGAAGTTGAACAAGCCGCAATGCCGGAACCTGAGCTGAATCACCTCGAAGAAGGAGAAAAAAAAAATCAAGAACTGGCAAGAACTTTTGCTAAATTATTTGACGAGAAGCCTGGCTTCTGGCAGATTGTATATTACGCTATCGAGACTGGTAATGAGCGCCAGTTCGGTCTAAGCGGTACAGGTATGACCGTGTGAAGGAATACATTCTCGAGCAACACATTAAGAAAATTCTCGAGGATAAGATAATTACGTCACGTACGAGCCAGTATACTAGTCATGTAGTTTTATGTATAAAGAAAAATGGAATGCCACCCGCAGATCCGAAAGCGGGGAGATTCGCAGTTGATTACAGAAAACTGAGTAGCATAACGAAGTATCCTACATATCCCCTCTCGATAATAGATGAAATTCTAAGGAAAATTCGGTCAACTAAATATATGACAACCCTAGACCTGACGCCAGGCTATTTTCAAATTGCAGTAAAACCCCAGGATGTCGAAAAAACAGCGTTTATCACAAAGTCAGGCGTGTATGGCTTTTTGTGAATGCCGTTTGGCTTAAGCGAAAGCTCCGGCTATATTTCAAAAGGTTATGGATATTGGTTTAACGCCAGTCTTGGGAAAAAGTACAGTCATCTATCTCGATGATATTACTGTGACGAGCGAAACCCTAGAGGAACACTCTAAACATTTAGAAGAAGTTTTTACGATATTGAATGAAGAAGGCCTCAAAAGTTAATCCTAAAAAGTGCAAATTTGCCGCCAAGGAATTGAGGTACATCAGCTATAAAATCTCGAGAAACGGTATCGAAACTGAAAACTCTAAAATTATAGCGATCAAAATTATCCACCGCCAAATAAGGCTAAGAAATTATCATCTTTTCTGGGTATGTGTTCCTATTAGAGAGTATTCACTAAAGATTTTGCAAGATAGTTGAAGCCTTTTGATACTTAAACGAAAAAAGACTAGATTCACATGGACAGCGAAGGCGAACACGACGTTTGAAGAATTGAAACACGCCTTAATTAACGGCCCTTTTCTTAAATTCACGGAAGGGGATCAAAATTTGGAGATTGCAGCAGATGCGCCAGACTACGCAGTTGGCGCAATTCTTTCGCAAAATGGGCAGGCAATAGCTTTATTTAGCAAGACGCTTAATCAAACTCAGCGAAATTATACTGCAACTGAGTGGGAAACCCTCGCGGTCCTTCTAGCGGTGCAAATATTTCGTGAGTACTTTGGAAAGACCCTAATAACTGTGTATTCAGATTACGCGGCAGCTGGTCGCTTATAATCAGGTAAAGATTTTTCGCCCCGGTTCATACGTTGGACACTAAAACTGCAAGAGTTTAATTTAATAATTAAACACACACCGGGGATAAAAATGTAGTTGCAGACGTACTATCCAGAATAAAGATCGTCGAAGACGGAAATACACTGTAACCCTTGATGAAGTGTAGGTTTACTTGAATGACTGTAAGAGAAAAAACGATTTATTTATTATTGAAAACGAAGAGAAAAACGTGTAGAAACCTGGTTTTCGTCAATGCAAAGAAAAGTTTCAATAAGAAATTTATGAATGGCGCAGGATTCTATCACAAAAGCAATTAAAAGTACGCAGAGTGGAAAAAGAATATTAAAATCTACAAAGGTTACATTATCTACAAGAGAAAGTTTTAGTCCGACATTTATGGAAGAAATTCCATTTCTGTGTCCTAATGATTTTCAAACAGTGAATTCTCATCAATAGAAAGCAAAAATCAGACTTCAAAGACTACCGCAGTACTCATTGAAAAATTAAAGAGTGACACAGGTATTGCATATACACATTTTCAGCGTATTCCAGCGAAGTTCCCTGATGCTTTACCTGCTGATTAAAGTGCTTCTGATCTCATGAAAAGAGTTCTTTCTGAGCGTGAACCCACCATAATTCATAGGCTCTGGAAGTTGTGAAAGAGGAGTGAGAAAACGCTTAGAAATTTTATGAATTTAATTTACCTTCGAAATTTACGAAAAGACCTTCACCATGGAAATCAAAATGCAGACCTATGGTCCAGAAAATAGGCTATCACACCGAATGTTTAAAAAAATAACCTTTATAATTTTTAGCTCTAATTCAAAGGCCCCGAAATCGTTCTAAAATAAGAAAACACCTATACAAATCTTTTTACTAACATTTGCAATTATTTCAGAAAATATTTTGTTTTAATAAATATTCAGTCTTACCAATCTAATAATCCAAAATCAGTACTTTTTCGTTTATTTTACCTCGAAAGTGGTGAAAGGCAATAAATCGTCATTATTATGTAGACATTATACCATCTTAATGACTTCAGTGTTCGCCACCAGCAAGTTTTTCTTTTGCAGATTTCCAAAAACATTCTTGCAAATTACTTTTGCTATAAATGCCTCTCTGTTAAGTTGTTAAGTGAGAAGTTGTTAAATGATTAAATCACTAAATAATGTCATATGTAATTAAATAATGAGTGGTAATACCATCTGTTGTTAATTACTGTATGATGTATGAAAGGTTCTTGAAACGTTTGCGTAAGAAGGACGTGAATTAACATCCCAGGCTTTGTTGTTTACAGTTCGAGGAAGACATTCTCGAGTCGAAGCTAATTACCGCATTAAATATGTGGATAAGGTGTAGGCTGTTATTCAGCTGGAAGATAAGAAAAACGCGCTCACCTAACTACTAATCCTAATTTAGGCTTAACATGATGAAATTAAGTTTACTAATAATTCAACAACCATACCTGCATAATTTATTAAAATATCACTTTTCATACTTTTGGTGTTCCTCTAATAAAGATTAATTAACTGGCATAGTAACTGATCCTAAGAAAACGTTTACTGTAACAAGAAAAAGCATAAATTTAGAAATCGTATAAATTTCTGCTGTAGCCAAAGAGGGTTTTGCGTTAAGTTATAATAAAACTCGCCATTGTTGAAAAAATATCTGCATTCATTACAAGCATTTTTACTCTTGACAATCGCGAAACACGCAATTTGTCGGCTTGTCACGCTGTAAGGACTTTACGCTTACATTATTTTGCCAACTCATTACCTAATCTTTGCAGTTTGCAGAAGCAAATTTTTTCACTCTGGAGACATGAAAAATGAGCATTTTACTCCCCGGGATTCGAACTCCGCACCTCCGAACACGCATCAAGTGTGCTTCCAGTTACACCCCAAAGGAATGCGGAAAAGCTGAAGAATGTACCTTATAAAACTGAATAAAATTAAAACTCAATTCACAAAATGAAAATCGGCTTTAAGATCTTTTTTTTCCCAAAATATTCTTTTTGAATACAAAACGTATCATTTTATGAAAAAAAAATTGTATTATGTTTTAAATAACTTTATGAAAATAAATAGAGAGAAAGGGGTACAGTTTCTACTATGAACTTCTTTATAATGATTGTTTAGCATTTTTTGTAATGTAGTAGAAATGCAGTTTCTCGGAATTGAAATATTATAGGACACTGAAACTGTATTTTATTTATCACACTTTGAATATGAAATAAACTATTGTAGAATGTTGGTAAAGCAATAAATAATGTTTCCAATCTTTCACTTTCTTACTCAGATGAGTAACATTCTTTTACTATGCAGTTGAAAAATAAAAGAGGTTATGCATCACTGACCGTCGACAACATGCTGTCGTGTCTTTATGTGTATTTGCATTGGAAAATACATATTACTAACTGAAAGCAGGGACAGGGAAAAGTGGATGGATCAACCAAACTTTGTAGTTTTTACTCCGTCGTACTACTGTTCTATCACAACATCCATCACGGAATATATAGTCCCACGCCTCGAGAGCCTAGCGAAGAATCCACTACACAGTGAGCAGCGTACTAGTTTAAAGCAATAACGTTTCCTGGAGGCTTTTAGAAAATCATTGAAAAACAGTGTTCCAGAAAGTATGATCCAGATAACAATGGCTAAACGAGCAGGAGGAAACACTGTCTTAACTAATTTAAAAAAAAGTCAGCTTTCATTTCGCCAAGATATTACGCCAAACGTAAAAAGAACTCTAACGAATTGACGAGATCTAATCATTTGCTAAATTTTATTTACTGATGGAATAATGTTTATGCTGTAATAAGGCAAATGATGTTCCTATTGCAACCTTGATTTTTACCCTACATTGACTTTTTTTATTATATTCTATGAGTAATGATAGTTACATATAAGAAAAACGATGTAGGAAATGATATTTGTACATCTTCATTACAAAATAGCAGTTAAAATAAAATTTCTTTTACTAAATTTTTGTTTACTTTGTGAATATATTTTTAAAATTTCCTTTTCTGTGTGGTGTGTTATCTCACTTGTCTGACAATAACATCCGAACAAGCCCATGGAATTCATCGTGGGAAGGGATGTAAGATTGCGCTTGTCTTTGGCAAGAGCCTCGAGCACCATACAGGTGACAGTAAGACGCCGCTCAATTCGCTCCCAAATTTGATAAATTTGATGGAGAGCCCCCTTGGGGGGTACGTGTTCAAGGGCATCCCACCCCTATTCTTCTATCACCTCTCGAGATTACTTTCGGCTCGCTGCATATTTAGAGTACCCCCGTGCCGCACCGACACTACACATTTATAAACACCCATGTCTTCCGATGAATTCGAACCCGGGCCCTTCAGCACCGCAGTAGGCTTCTTTAACCATTATTCCATCTGATGTGCTTTCCTTGTCTAAAACGTACAGTGGAAAACTGTTTTACAACTTCAGTTCTTTAACTAATACTAATTCCTCAACTATTAACTATTTAAGCAACCTCAAATGAAACTTGTCTCTCGTATAAAATAGCCTAAACAAATCTCAAATTTTGTAACAAAATTTCTTGAATAATTCTAGTTATCTTCCCCTTCCGTCCTCTTCAAAAGCAGATATAGAATAAATCTACTTTAGAATCCAAATCACATGCCTTTGAAATATTAATAGAACATTTACTACAAGCATACTTCCACTCATCAAATAGTTATTTTTCTGATTTTTATTGCAGTAAATAACAACAAAGAATTTTAAAATAAATTTAAAATAATGCAGCATATACTCATTTAAAATAAATCAAAATATAAAGTATAAATAACTTTAAGCACTTTAGCAGAAATAAGGTAGATTATACATTTTTGATGGGAAGCAGCCTCATAATTTTTTTATTTTTTTTGAGAAAAGTAAGTTTGGAAAACTCGAAATTAACATCTTTATTTTATACTATTTGATAATATTTCGGTCTATTTTGCACTTAATAAAAGCTGCAAGCATTGTGTGAATTTTGGAAGCATATGCTTTCGATATAATTATTTATATGAGCACAACTGCGACGCTTGTTTTGAAAATTTTTGTATTTTTCTGGAAAATCCCATTGTGTTATATTGATTACGTTACATCTATTACGCTCGTGTACTATTTATCACCAGTAAGACTTTTTAAAAGTTATAAGAGCTTGAATCATAAATTGTTAATTTATCTTTCTGACAGCCAGACGAATAGCCAATTTCCAGAAAGCCTTTTAGCATTATATATTAATCTTACATATTGTAACTGTATCACACGGAGACTGAACAAGCAGAAACAAGAAACGTCTTTCCGCATAATTTAATGCCTATGTAATAACATGCATACGGGGAATTACTGTGAATATGTAATAATCCACAGTTCTTCCTCGTTTTATGAAATTAGTTGGTAGGAAAGATCTAAATTAATAACATTTTTTAGTTAATGAAAGAAATCTGAAGAGAATTTTTGCCTTTATGCTTTCTACTTTTCCAAAAAATTGGCAACCGAAAGATTTCCATAAAATGCCACGACTCATATTCCCCTTTTCAAACAATTAGCACATGATTTGTTGATTAAAAAACAAAGTGATATTTGACTATTCTTGGAACGATGATTGACTATTAAGGCAGAACTATTTTCTTGCACAGTTCTTATATAATTAAACAATTAATTATTAAAGCTGCTCATTTTTAGAAATGTTCTTGTAAAAAACAAATTTACATCTTAGAATTAAAAAAATACTGAATTTTTTGGTAAGCAATTTTGAAACTACTATTACTAATTTTTATATTTTCAACTTGCAAACTAAAATTTAATAATAATTTAAGTAGCGTAGAATATCCTCAGAACGTTCTGTAAAATCATAACGTCACAGGATGTTCGCAGAATCCTGAAGATATTGCTTCTGAGATGCCCTGAAGATTTTATAACTAAACATTTGGTATGACTTCTTTACAGTCACTATGTCCTGGGATATGGGAAGATTTCCTGAAGATACTGATTCGCAGATGTCTTAAAATCTTTGTTATCTAACATCCTAGGAATATTCAAACCTGTGGATTATTATCATCAAATATTGTTAAGATTTTAAATCTCACTTCTTACAGTGATTTTGGTTTTTAGAATTCGAAAACGTGAGAATGTGCACTTACATTAATTTTAAGACATATTTTGATTTTTTACTCACGTCGAATATTGAACAATGTTTACAAAAGTAATAGTATATCAAATTGAGTTTGTTACTAATATGTCAATGCTTCAGAAAACTCTTATCCTATGAAATTTAATTGTGGAATATTACGATTATCAAACAAAATTACGCCTTACCAAATTCATTAATGCATTCTTAATGTCTTATTAGGATGACTTGTTAACACATATGGAAATTACATTAATTATAAATTCTTGCTGATAAATGGGAAGACTTGTTCCCATGTTTTCACGTTTTCATTATAACTAAAATATTAAAGCACAATCGTTAAGAAGTATACATTTTTCTTAACATTTATTATACTGAGAAAGCTTGACTATCTGGAAAGCTTTAAAGGATTCTTTTTTCTAACACGAATTGTAAAATGGATTCAGAAGGCATGTTTTCATGATGTCTGTACGTACGTACAAACGTTTGGGCGAAGAACGTTGAAATTTTGTATATAGGACTTTTATATCAGCTAGTTGTACACCTCTTATATTTTGCAATCGCCAGCAACAAATATACATATATATATATATATATATATATTTATTTATTTGGTGCTGCCGATTGCAAAAACCGGGATATATATCCCGAGAGAGGTGAGCCAGGCTTTTTTATTCTTATATGTTGTAAATTGCTAACCTTGCTTTAAAAGTGATTGAATTATCCATAATGAAAGAGGAAAAAACTACATAAAACAAACATTCATAACGAAGCACTCATATTTCATAAAACAATAGCAAATTAACTAACTTACAAATGCAAAAAGCATTCATGATGAGACACTTAACTGCCTGTTTTCTCAATCTTTCCTATGTGTGCACAGCGATCTGTTTTAACATAATAAAAACAGATAGTTGCATAGCACAGCGTTTCTCAAATTTTCATTAACTGCGGCCCAGTTTTCAATCATAATTTTCATCGCGCCCCCTTCCTCGCATACAATAAAATGTATACAACAACAATATATGTTGAGTATTTTGATTTCTGTTTTTAAATTATTTTTAACTAACTGCCAAAGCAAGAGTAAAATCGAGCCAACGTTGGCAAGAAACCACATCTGCCATTTTGCTAAGCGGGTGGTGAACAAATGAAGCGAATGGAAGGGAGGAAAATTTAAATATTATATTTGAAATGAAAGCCAAACAGGGAGATAAATCAAAAGAATATGAAAGTACAAAAATTCGTTAATGAAAGTTAACCTAGACGGGGTGAGCTAAATTTAGAACCTGGGAATACTTTTTTTGGAATAATAAAAGAAATAAAACAGAAGCATGACTAAAGAAAAGAGAAAAAATAAGTACAGTTCGACCGCCTCATCCGCGACCATGAGCGCAAACACGCATGCGCCATTCGGACAGAATTATTCTCAAAATAGGGGGGAAGGATGGAAACTCTCTTTCTCTCCATTCTGCCTTTCCTTCCCTCCATTCTGTTTTTCCGGAAAAGAGAAGATTTTCACGTGACCTTTCACGTCGCAGCAAGCAATAACGGTCCTTTTGGAAGAGGCCATATCCTTTGGCAGAATGCCAGCCAGATTTGCGTTTGAGACGGTCAAACTATAAAATGGTTTGGGAAGGCCGTCTCGTGCATGCGTAGAGCAAATGTTTTCTGAAAGGAGGGAGGAATATGTTCGATAACCCAAGTTTCAATTCTCATTCGAGTCGATCGCTATCGAATCTATCGCATGTTATATATGTTTTCGTGTTAATTGCAGTTCACCATATTAAATATTCACGGCAATAGATTTATGCAGACTCATGGATATTTTTTCAAGCGAACGTAAGCGAGCATTAGACGATAATCAATCATCAACAAGTACACAGACGAGCGTGGTTCCGAAAATAAAATCAAGAAAATATTCTCAAGAATACATAAAATGGGGGTTTACCAGTACAGAAGTAAAAGAAGAAAGGCCCCTGTGTTGCTAAAAAATTTGCTCAAAAATGTTGGCCGTAGACAGCATGAAACCTAATAAACTTAAACGACATTTGGAAACGCTTCAGGGTGAGTACGTCAACACACCCAGAGAATTCTTCGAATTAAAATCATATGAAAAGTAAAAATCATTTTTTAAAGAAACTTTGTGAATAAAAAAACTTTAATTGTAGCCTGCAAAGTTTCATATAAAATAGCCAGATGTGGAAAAGCTTGCAAGGTTGGTGAAGAGCTTATTTTGCCAGCAGCAATTGAGATTGTAGAAACTATGTTTGGAGCTAATTTTTTAAAACATTTGCAGTCCATACCTCTTCCAAATGATATTGTTGCTCGTCAAATTGGTGATATAGCTGAAGATGTATAGTGCCAGCTTTTCTCGAAGTTGTGTGACAAATTGCTTTCAATACAGCTTGACGAAGCAACAGATAGTAATAAAGATGCTAATTTCATTGCCTATGTTAGATTTTTGTGATAATATCTCAGTAGTAGAAGAACTAATTTTTTGCAAACCAACAGAACACAAAGCAATAGCGCTCGCATTATTTGCTACTTTGAATGATTTTATGAACGAGGCAAACATAGAATGGAAAAAATAGCCTCGCAATATGCACCGATGGTGCTCGTTCAATGTCCGGAAGATTCCAAAATATAAAAGCACTTGTAAAACAAAAATCGCCTCAGTCCGTCTAGACACATTGCATGATCCACAGAGAAGTTTTGGCTTCCAAAGAAATGAGTCCTGGTCTGAATATTGTGTTAACTACGGGTGCAACCTTAGTTGTTGTTACGGTTGTAACTGTAGAAAAGTACAAAATGAGACCCCTAAAATCATTTTCCGCACTTTGTAAAGACATGGGTGCAATGCATTCAGCGTCACTATTTTATTGCGAGGCAAGATGGTTATCATGTGGGAAATTCTTGCAATGTGTTTATGAATTAAGAGAAGAAATCGCCATTTTCCTAGAAGAAGAAAACAGACTGAAAGCCGAGAATTTTCGCGATGGTTTATTTGTGATGAAACTGAGCTACTTGGTCGACATATTCGAGAAGTTAAGTAACTTAAATCTTCTACTCCAAGGAGCATATACACATATGTTGGATACAAGTGATAAAGTTAATGCTTTTTGTAGAAAATTGGAATTGTGAAGCAGGAATTTAAAGCAAAAAAAAAACCTAACAAAGTTTGCAAATATGAATGATTGTACTAAAATTTACAAGGCTGAAGAAGAACATGTAAAAGTTGTTTTTGCAACTATAAAAAATCATTTAGCCATGCTGGCAAAGACTTTTAAAAAGTATTTTCTTGCTGACGACAAACTGATAGCAAGTTACGATTGGGTTACGGATCCATTTCATAAGACTTCCGAAGGACTTTCAATTCATGAGGAAGACAAATTCATAGACTTCACGACAAGTGGCGAAACCAAAAGACAATTTAGTAATAAATTACTAATTGAATTTTGGTCAAGAGTAGAGGATTATTTTTCTGCATTAAAAACAAGGGCATTTTGCATGCTAGTACCATTTTCAACATCCTACCTTTGTGAAACTGGATTTTTTGTTGTGGCTTCTTTGAAGACTGAATATAGAAAGAGGGCTGAGAGTGGCTATTTCTAACATTAAGCCTTCCTTCGAAAAACTTTGCTCTGCAAGACAGGCCCAAAAAAGTCACTAATAATTATTAAATTTGTTGTTTTTATTTTGGTATGTTTTGATTTAGAAGTTGTTTTACTTTAATAAGTTAATTATTAACTATGTCGAAATGTATTTTGTTTTCTATGTGTATGTGTGCTTTCCTTTAGTCAGTTAATAAATTTTTTAAAAAATATTTTCTCTTGGATTTATCCAAGAGAAAATATTATTTAAAAAAACCTGTGGGGCGCGCCTCACGGGTTGAGAATCACTGGCGTAGCATATTGGCATTTTCATGTACGCATTTCTTATGGGAATATTCTTATTATATTATGGATTTCTTATGAAACAGATGGCTAGTTATTCAATTAAGCAATAACATACCAGGACTATCTGATTTGCGATGACTTTCTAAAGGACACTGTAAGGGAAACTTTTTCATATTTACAGTAAATGTGGAAAAGAATAGCAACAGAACTTTATTCAAGACAGGATAGGACGAAGTACAGGGAGCATAATATCATCACTACAAGCAAAAGTGGTATTCCCCCGGTGTACTACCTTTCCGTATCGGGCATTCATTGAGGATTAAACAAGGTTACATGCAATCATACAGATACATTTGGATATACAGCACAGCATATTGTTACTTTGGGTGATTGTAATTTTCATAGGTAAGTGAGATACAATAAAGTTTTTAATGATAAATACAATAAATAGACACAATAACAGATAAAATAAAGATACAATAAACAGATACAATAAAATTCGTGATGTCAATCTATCCATATTGTGCGAGTCAGTACAGTGTGGTGCACACAGTTCAGAATCATACACTTGGTAATTGAGCAATAAGTCCAGTTCATACCAATTCAGTGAATCGCACTCGATTGGAAACAGTTCTGTTGTACAGTTTGTTATAGAGGTATGGCACAGATATGAATGAAGACTGAAGGCACATTAGAAGTGTGTGTTTGGGTAGAGATAACAATGGCTCTCTGAAACTACTGAGGAATGAGAGAATTGAAGATTAAGGGTGGCACATATCGAGTCCTTGTCTGTGAGGTAGTCCATGATGTTCTTTATCTGACTGAATGTTTTTCGGTACTTGATTAGAAATCGCCTGAATTCTAGACGTATTTTGCTTGGAAGACGGATGTGGTGAACAGACGTCATTGGACAGTTGAAGATATAGTGCTCTGGGTCCCCACTGCTTCCGCAAATACATCTGTCAGAGGAGGCCTTGTATCTGTTGTAGAAGTAAAGTGAAAATGGGTCGTGGCCCGAGATGCACTGGGAAAGGAAGTAGGATGAAATAGTGACGTTTTCATCTACGCTAGGAAGGAGTTCATACGTTCGTCTTCCTTGTTGTCCATGATCCCACTGATGTTGTCATTGTGCGGTTGCCAGTTGTTTCAGTTGTTTGTGACCATGGTATTATAAATTTGTTGTTGCTGTTGAGTATTAAATCCTGGATTAGATGGGCAATTGATGAGTTTGGGAACTGTTGTTTGGTAGCGTAGATAGATGACTGGCTATCAGTAATCACAGGAATGGTGGCCGTATGTGTTGGTAGAAGTAGCTTGATGGCATTCAGAATGGCTGTAAGCTCAGCTTGGAATACGCATCTGAGGACACCTTGCCCTTCGGTGTAGAAAGTTTATTCAGTCAACCTCGTCATTATTCAAGAATAAAAACCGTGGATATTTAAAATTGTTCAGTAATTTTAAAACTTCGTCCTTGGTGGTAAGCGCATGTTTTTTTAAACCTTAAACGGAATTTTTAAGCAGAAGAAATATATGATTATTTTTGCTGTTGGTCTAATCGTTTTTAATTAATAAAGAGCGTATAAAGCCAAAGATGCATTCTCAGGATATATTTTATTGGAGTTTATAAATAATTGATTATAATGTGGACTATTTATATTTAAGAGCTTTTTTAATGACTTTCAAACAGACAGACATACTTCGGTTCTTGCATTATCCATAGATTTTGGATTAAAAAGCATTTCGTGTATTATTTTGTATTCTATCCCATGGCCATCAAAAGGCTGCCAGAATTCGCTAACCAGCCGCGTTTGAAAAAGTTAAATTTTCTGAATACCTGATATATATATATATATATATAATAAAATGAAGGACTATTGATTCGCTATTAATTGAAACACTACTTTCAGAATAAATTAACTGTTTATCCTCTTCAAATCAGTTATTTATTCAACTACCCACTTAGTTATATATGTTCAGATCAGGACATCTTCATAAGGATGTCCCGACATACTGGACCGCAACCCTATACAGGCCAACCGTTGTTCGAAAACGCACAAATCTTCATAAATGTTCATAAGGGTACCCACACTTATAAAGATCAATTTCTAACTTGAAAAGAAGTAAACTTCATACAGAATCAAACACACTTCATCAAGTCTGATTTTCCTTTGCGTTATAGATAAATTAATTAAGCAGGTTATTATAGAAAATCTTCGGCACTCCTAGGTAAACCACTAGTTAGTCACGAAAATGCCTGCACCTTTACTAGAAAACGCTGGCTGGTATTGAATATGCAGATGTTTTCTCAACCAGAACAATTTTGCAAGATATGCTTTTCGAAGAGATCTTAAATATTTCAATAAATAAAGCCTATTTTCACCAAAATAACAAAATGCTATACATATGAGGAGTACAAAGTCTGCATAATGTTTTTTTAATTATTTCTATTCTCTGGCATGAATAAAGATGATAAGTTTAATGCAATGCTTTACACTAGATCTTGAATACTCTATAAAATGTTCAATATTCTTCACTTTTTACGTAATTAGCTGGATATCTTACTCTGTCGTTGAGAGAAAATGACTTCAGAATTTTATTTCTATTACGTCTAATAAAGCAGAAATAAAGATGTGGAGGTAACTTTTAGAACTTTAGAATAAAGTGTAATTTTAATGTGATAGAACCTTATTCTAAAAGAATATCTCTAGAAGTTAGTTCAAAATATAACTGCGAATTTTCCACTTAGTGTTTAATATAACTTCGAACTTTTCTCACAATTTCTCTAAGTGTTAAAATTATGAATGAAGTTTTGTAAGAGAAAATGATTAAGAATTATCTTCGATCTACAAAAATTGCATGCATGAAATCTTATCATTCTGTGAGAAGAACAACAAAGCAATGCAAGATTTGAATAGTTTCATCGATAATTTTGCTGGCAGTAAAGGATAAAAATATAAATAACATTTTTAAATATCGTATTTAAGCACCGTGTTTAAATTTATTTTCTTGCATATCACTTTGAGGTATTTTATCTCAATTTCCGTGTGTGGTGAGAAGGGCTATAAATTCAAACCACAAGGATGGAGAAAAGCTCTGGCTGCGCCATTAATTTCACTAAAGCAGTTGGTTCTCCATATCACGCATAGTCATTTAGTAATTCATATTTTCATGTCACTTTATATCATGGTTTATGATAACCTGTATGTAATGGTTTCTGATAACCAGTATACCATCGCTAGTTTAATCAACTCTGTGGCTTTATAAACTGCCAGTTAAGCAACTGCTATTCTATGAGAATATATACTGTAAAACTGATGAAATTGCGACGGTTATTATTTGAAATTTTTAGCACCAAAAGAATTCTCCATTTTCCTTAAACAATTAATTACACTTTCATTCAGAATGCTATAACTACATCTTTGCGATCGTAGCCAAATAATACATGTTTTTTAGAAATCTTGTGTAGAGTAATCAACGTTTTTATTAATATTCTACGTTTTTATTAATGAATAAGACAGAAGAACATTTCGGTGATTTGTGTATATACATTGTTGCTGGCCACTAAATCTTCTACACCAGGAAGTAAAGCAAATAACAGTATGTTGTTTATTTTACATATACGGTGTAATGTAAGGAAGACATAATTAAATTTGCAGGTGGGCTGGGGGCTGAAAAACCAGTATACAAACCGATCATCTCTGGCAGCAGCAACGGCTCTAATCCGACTGGGCATTGAATCGAACAGAGATTAGTTTATTACAGGAAGCGAATAGAATCATTTACCATTGAAGCAAATTATTAACCATTCTTGTATGCAAAGAAATCATTACGTATGCAGCTCTACAATCACTTGAATGCCACTGTCATTCTAACAAACAAAAGTTTTATTTTTGAAATTTTATTAGATTTTATAAAACAATTGCGTCACGAAATTCTATCTTAATACACAGTAATATCAGTTTTTTTTAATAATTAGCCGTTCAAAACAGTTATTATGCAAAAGAAAGAAACATATAATGATTTTAGTGAGTCCAGTTAGTGAAATTTCGTAAAAAGGTTTAAGGATTTAAATTATAAACAAAAATTAAAAAATATCTGATAAATCTTTGATTATCACAGGGAAGCTGAGCTGCACAGGGAAACGTTTTTTGATAACTTTTAAGATTACACTCATTTAACTAACCATTATAATTCAACGATTAAGGATCTTAATTGCGATAAATATTACATAATGTGCAACAGTGTATACCGCATTTATAATTCATTTAATAATTTTCACTTTATAATTCCTTTAATTACAAAACTACTCTTTAATTATTATACAAAAAGGCTTTGGATGAAGAAAAATATTGAACAACTGAACCGTCTCATCTTGTTAAAGAAAGCATTTCGTTGCATTCGTTCTAATTACGGTACCAAAAACCAATTTCAGCATATCGAAGTAATCATCCAAATTAATTGATGACTCTGAGAAAAAGAGGGACCAATCACTTTAATATGAGTTAGTGCCCATCAAACGCTAACTTAAAACGATACCTCGCTCAATTTCCCTTAAAAGATGCCATTTTCTGATACCCAAATCCTACGTTTACGTCGATTAATCTCTTCTCAAACATGAAATGCCGCTTTATCACTTAACATGATTTTCCAAAGAAATTGATCATCATTTCTGATATGGCCGAAAATATCTACAGAAGTCCGCCCAACCGGTATAGTGGTTAGCGCCGCTGACTATTGTGCCGAAGGGTCGGGTTTCGAATCCCGGAGAAGGTATGTATGTTTGTAAATGTATAATGTCCATGCGGCTTGAACTCGAAATAAACGACGAGCCGAAAGTCCTTTCTAGAGGTTAGTGGTAGAGAAAGAGGATTGGGAGACCCTGGAACCCATCTCCTCCGGGGTGCTCTCCATAAAAATTAGGGGCGGAACTGAGCTAAATCGCACTGGCATTTCTTGTCACCTGTAAGGTGTTCAAGGCTGTTACCAACGACAGGCGTAAACTTGAGCTCCTTGCCATTTGGAATTTCGTGGGCTTGTCCTGACTATAGGTCAGACAAGTGAGTAAAGCAACAACAACATATCTACAGGAAACTTCTTATGGACGACTCATTCATTATGTTTGATTTGTTGACAAACCTACAATTTATTCGCAGTCAGTTTAACCGGTCATGAACAAACTTATGAACAGTCTTCCTGGAAATTCTTAGATTAGCAAGGCGAATAGATTTACTGGGACAGCATACATACACATCCCGAATGGAGGAAACATTTTCATCGCTAACGCTTCGCCAAGTTGCGCTTGCTTTATGCCAAAACATGTCCGGTTTTTTGATACTACTTTAACCATCTTTTCATTCATTGTTCCGTTGGTACAGTTTAATACATTCATGTTGAAATCGCCTCAGAACTGTTACGCAACATTTATCCCTGTGGGAATTTACTATCTGCATGGATTTTGCCATTTATATACGCATAATTAAATCATGTTCTAAAATTTACAATGCCCAATGCCTTTTTTCACAGTGCAAATATTTAAACTAAATATTTTAACTTAAACTAAAACTAGACTCATTTCTATTTTAACTAATACAATGTCTGCTTAATTATTGAAAGGTTTTACATCGCGTCTGTATTTAAATGTGTTTTACGAGAATGAAAAGAAATGCTGGAGAAGAATTTATGTCAAAACTGCTGCTATGGCTTTCCAATTTGAATCTTTTGTTATTGATTGCTTTTTAAACGAACCGCACTCTTGAAATATAAATATATCATTCATTTGCCGGCTCATTAAAAAATAGAACACATTAAAGTTAATGATACAGTCAGTAAAGTTAACTTGTTGCTTAAATATTCATTTTGTAATTAAATATTTTAATTGAGTTCGGTGTCTGTATATTTCTTAATGTTCGATGCCTGAAATGAATACTGAGTTTATTTAAAACATGTACGAGGAAATAAATAAAAAAAAGATAGAAACACGAATTTAATTGCTATATTTAACTATATCAAAAGGCACTACAGCACTTCTTTAAGTGAAGCATGTTTTTGTTCTGAACTTTCTAAGAGAGATTCGTCCGGTATTTACATTATGCGTGGAAAAAACAGAGCAAAAGCCATTTATCTATCCCGATCAACAACGAGAAGTCAAAAACTGCGTATTTTTCACTGCTTTGAGAACCCGGCCACGGTTGTCCAAACACAAGATATTTAATTCAAGTAATTCTTGCTAAGGAAAAAAATATGTTCAGTAATTCTAAATAATAATAATAAGTACATTAAATAATAAGTACATTAATGCTTATTTTGTCTATTAATACAGATTTCAGACCAATTTATTCGCCTTTATCCTTTTCGCGATAAAAGAAGAAATATTGAACCCAGACAAATTTAATTAAAAGAAAATGTAATTTAAAGAAAATTAAGTTGCAATAACTGTTGTTTCAGTAATTAGAAGCTGAAGTTCAAGTCAGATTTGTGTTTATCAGTAACAAATATTTAACTTTGTTAGTTATGCTATTAATTTGTGTTATAGAGGCAATCGTTCTGCTGATTTATTGTTTCTTTTGATTACGGAAAGTAATTAGGATATGTAACAAACTGCAGATCATGTATCAGCAGTCTTCTGTTCTGTGGCGGATATCTGTCTACTTATTCTAGAAGTCAGAAAAAAATTATATGTGAACACATTATTATATGCAATCCATTTTCAACAAATAAAGCGTAATGACCCAGATTACTGCATTAGTTATAGAAATAACAATAAATACTGCAACTTATTATCATTAATTAATTGCAAATTACCAGAAATTCACAATTCATAGTAAACTTTAAAGTCATAGAAGTCTCCATGAATGAATCTCAATAGATCCAGTGTTATGACTGTAATGATTACAACAAATAGAGACCTAACTCGGAACAATCTAGCTGCGCTGTAATCGATATAAAAGCCGTTTTCTTGATTTTTTAATCAAATAGCTTAATATTAGTAGTAATTTTATAAAACCTATAATATAAAGAGCATGACGTAAATACACTGATCTCTGCATTGATATCAAAGGAATATGCCGAAAGACAACTGCATTAAAGTCGAGTCATATCAAACCAGATCTTGAGGATTTGACGCTTTATTAAAGAAATCATAATAAAGTATAAGTGTGTTCTATCTAATAAAAAATGCATCAGACGAAGTAACGGACTAGTCATTACGTTTTAAGATTGGAGTAAACATGATTTATTCAAAGATTTCAGATGGCGAAAAAGCAGATATACAGAATCTTGTGTAAATACAGTTAGATGTTATTCTGATATGGTCAGAACAAAAGAAATATCAAACTATCAGGCTTTACAACTATAAGTGCAGCAAACCGGTTATGCAAGTCCATTTTAATACTATGAAAGGATGCAAAACATTAAACGACAGTATACAAAATATATTTCTTAAAATATGCATAATTAGTGCTCTTGAAATTAAACTAGAGAATATTCCAAGTTACTGTTTTTAATCAGTACATGCTATAGAACTGATTATTCTGCAACAGTATGAAGTCTTTGCGAAAAGATTTAGAATTTTCCACTCTTTCATAGCATTATTTCAATGTGTCAGTTTTTAATGTCACTAGGACGAAAGCAAACATTCATTATTTCTACTTTACCGTAATGTAGGTTGCTCTGGATATAACATTCTTATTCGACACTCCTCATTTCATTTCCCCAAGTATTTACTGCAATTTACCATATGACAGTTTATACCACTGATCTTTTATGAATTGACTCATATTTACACCCTACAACTCATTCTGCGCTTTGGTCTTTCGAAAATCGGTTGGTTTAAAGAAATACTTTTATTTTATTTAGTTGTTTGGAGTGGCTTATTATAATAACAGCAACATTTCTTTGTTCTTCGGAAAAATGTTTTCCATGAATATTTAGCTATAATTCTTCTTGAACTTTGCATAAGGGTATGCTATTTAATATTTTCCACAGTAAAGTAGAAGCTAAAATTACAATATTTAAATTTAATTTATTTTCTATTCATTATCGTATATTTCATTAACATTCTTCAGACAGTTCGTTTGCATCGTAGGCACGAGTACTTGATTGTCGGATTATCAGAATTTATTATACAAAATGCTTTTTTATGAAGGTAAGGGATAAGGAAAATAGCAAATTTTTTCTACTTATCTGAATATTATGAGGTTTGTATGAATTATGACATGAGTATTTCTTTTTCATTTACATTAACAAAGGAACCACTCGAGCCCCATCACATTTAGAAGATTTTGATTACGTTTTATGAAATTAAACGACAGTTAGGTGATGTATCGACCTTACCTCGATACGTT
Organism: Stegodyphus mimosarum; assembly: GCA_000611955.2. NCBI lineage: Eukaryota > Metazoa > Arthropoda > Arachnida > Araneae > Eresidae > Stegodyphus > Stegodyphus mimosarum. Next base: position 291,447 of record KK120022.1, on the reverse strand, counting down.
ATACAAACAAATTATTTAGAAACATCCAAGACATAAAACCTATGATATACAAAAGTCTGCAAAATTTGTTTAAATAAAATACAGCGTTATTCATGACATTTAAAATGTTATGATGCATGTATAAGGAAACTAAATAAAATTTGTACCATACATTGTCATCTTATAGCTATAAAATTCAAAACTCTTCTTAATATTCAGGAAAAAATAAGAAGCTAATGTAAATGGGAAGTACATTTTTATTTTTTAAAGTTTTACTACAGCAGACTATTTCTAAGCAGATTATACTTTCCAAACCCCTTTTAAAGTATGTCAAATAAGTATCAAGGAATAAATTTGCCTTTTATGGCAAAATATGAAAGGCTTGTAATATATCACAAAAGCTTGAGTTAGAGATTAATGCAAACTGCGGAAGCCCTACACAATTGCAGAATGCATATAAAATTGTCGTCAATGATAATGAAAGAAAGAAATATTTTTTCTTCGTTCTCGCTCCTGTTATAGTTCTTCAATTATTTTTTCTAAATTATAAGCCTTATTAAAAATATAAAAGCTTATAATAACTGTACTATAATTAAAATCTTTTAGGTTTTTGCATTTTATGGTATATTCTTATACTATATATTTAAATTGTCGTTATTTGTCATATGCTTGTCATTTAGTTTACATGTGAGCAACTTAGAGAATAAATCATATAGTGCCATCGCATTAAAATTTAAACGAATACGTAGTAGAAAATTTTGCCACTTAAAATGTTGCCGTAAAAACACTTTTCTGTGCTTTTCTTATTCTTCTTCGAATTTAACTTGCTTTTCCTTCCTAAATTTTGCAAATGTAAAATCTTTTATGATACAAAATTGAGAAAGACATTTTACGTGCAGGTTCGTAAAGAAGTTACCATTTCAAACTACTATGAACGTTAAATACAGAACAATATAAAATGCCTCAAATGCACAAGCTCGCAGAGTGATCTCTCTATACTCTCAATACTCTCAACTCTGAACTAAATTAAATCGATGCTCTCTTCGCTCTAAGATAGTTTTCCCCGTACATCGACAAAGTTCCAGCACCTTCGATTTCTAGAAATTTCTCGAAGACATACATAATTACATTTCCACAGGGCCGGATACGGTTACCGTTAATAGGGATCAGAGCAGTTACATTTACATAGGTACAGTACGAAGATTTTTTCAATTGCTTAAACTTTTGTCGACGACTAGCCAAATTTTGTTAGAGAAATTAGTCGTCAAAACCATCGCAAACTTAGCGCAATCTCGCTAAAAGCCATTTACTTCAATGTTCTGGTATGACTATTTCAATTTAATTAATTCAATTTGTTTAAATATATACGAAAGAAATTCCCTGACACTGTCCTATTTGAAGAAAAAAAATAAAATGAAAGGACCCTCTCGTGAGTTTTACCCTTCCACCTAGTAATTGATTTTTCTTTGCAAGCAGCCAATTAAAGATCTTCCTTTTAAACGTTTTCTCTCCAAATAGAAATCTACTAATAGCGACCCTCAAATATACATGCCAAATGAAACTTTCCACGCCATTTGGTATTATAATCCTGAAGGATGACCAATTAGCACAATTACAACTGTTCTTCCATCTTAATTTAGAAAAATGGCTAACTGTACGATGTCATTGCCGATGATTAACAAACATTTGTAATTAAATTTAATTTTTGGCCCTAGTTTTAAAGTATTTTGTTTCATAGGATGAATTATGTTTACTATGCCTTACTGTACATTTAGGTTTTAATCTGTAGCTTTTTTAGAAGATTAATTTATGCTTAATTTTTGTGTAATTTTTGGTTCGACTGTTTAGATCGGCATTCGGATCTTTTCATTTATTTTTTTTAAATGGGACCGTGTCAAGGAATTTCTTTCGTATATTTGAAAATAAATTGAATTATCCTAATTAAATTGAGATACTTCTTTGTGTTGCTTAGGACTGAATTTTCATTCAAATGTACGAGAGGGACGAAACACGATCAGTTATCAATAATTGTGACTGATTTTATCGAGAAGGGTGAATTCCGCCTAAAATGTCAGCCTTTTTCTATAAAATCAGCAACAGTTAAATATTTTTCTTTCTTTAAATGAATTTTTCTACAGGTGTTACGACATTAATTACAATAGTATCATTTGAGATTATTGTCTTCAAAAATAGTACTCCTTGTATTCTTTTCATCCAGCGATATTTTAGAGTACTTGAAAAAATGTGTCTTTTAAATTCATACCTCAATGGATAAGTTAAACTAATATCAAAAATAAAACATTCCTCTGATTTCTTTTTATATTTTTAGAGTTTTTAAATTAGAAGAGCTTAGAGTATGCAAACATGCTAGGTTTAATTTATGGAGTAACACTTATTAGAGAAATATACTGGTAAGTAATTATACTGGTAAGTAGCCTACTCGTAAAATTGTTTGTTAAGTTAAAAACTAAATATCTTTCGAGTTTATTGAATATTTTTTTTACGATTATTAGGTTGCTATTCTAAAATAATAAAATTGGAGGATAATATAATTGCCATGTTTCTAGTATTTGAAAACTTATAAATTTGTCGTGTGAAAATTCTTTCAATATACTATATGTAAAAAAATTATAGAATGTAGGAATGTAGTTAAGAAAAGTTCGCCATAGTTTCCTAATTGTTTCAAATTTTGTACTTTTAAGTTTTTGAAAGCGTTGCATTGTTTAAAATGCGAAATATTTCTTGACGCTATCTTAATTTTATAGTTGTAAGTAACTCTGTTTTCTTTTCATTTGGCTACATTTCTCATTTTTCCTTCATATCTTTTTAATAAGTATCTTTTTATTTACCTTTTTAATTTTAAGTTAAGTATATATGTTTGGCCTGCAAAGAGAAAATTGTAACCTCATACATCCTCGAAATCTGGATTTGTGAGGATGTATAGAGTTTACATATAGCACTGAATCCAATACTGTTCAGAATTCCTAACTAATTTATACATAAGTACAGCACTTATACGCAGTACCTAAGTTTCACACAACATTGGAACTTTAATGTTATTTCATTCAGTTTCATTGTACTAACACCCATTTGTTCTTAGCATCCTAATATGATTTTGCTTCACATCATTTCATTTTTATACATTATTTCTGTATCCCCTGGTTTTCCAGTAATAACCTTTTGTTTCTAGATTTCCAATTTGTCTTTGCTTCACAGCATTTCATTTCAGATACATAATCTCCTTCTCTTCTATTTTTTATTTTTGAATTTTCTTTCGATAGTTTCCATTGTGACTGTACCATTCAGTACCCTCACCTCCGAAAAATAGGCAATCCGTTGAGAGTGATGAAGATTTGTATATCTTCATTTCGAAAAGAATGTCATTGGATATTAAGCTGAGCTTATTACAAGACTTGCAATTTTTATGTTTACCAATGTAGCATAAAATAAATAATTTAGTGTCCATTACCGCCAGATCAATGCGACGAACCTTATATTAAGCAACTTTACAAAGATCGCGAAAGAGATTCATTTCATAGGAATTAAATGCGAAGAAACCAGGGCTAGAAAAAAGTGAGAAGGCAGCATAGATTCAGTTTCAAAATAAGTTAACCTTTTCATTATAAATAGTATATTGATCACATCGATGTCGTGAGGCATTTCCACCAATACAATCGTTTGTTAATATTACAGAGTTTGATTCGCTTTGGCAGCATAAACTAATGTCAAAACTCCTAACAGATTTACAGAGAATTATAGCTGAGTCTAAACCACAGCATTGACAAGGCTAAAAATTAACCCTTTTATTAAAACTTAAATTTAATGGAAGAGATTTTCGTGCTTGGCAAATTAAGGCAGCACTTGTGGCAAGATAAATTAAGGTAACAGTCGATTTAAAATTTAAATAAGCTGGTAAGCAAAAACTTCATACTTCAGTTTAATGCGAAGTTGGCTCACAATTCCAACTGGCGCCAGTTTTCGAATATTCGGCAGCAATAATTCAAAGCCGATCAACTAAGACTATCAGAACTTGAAGAAACGTAACCTGCATGCACACCGGCAGAAACATGCTCTGTCTTACAAATTAGCAACCCCAGCTACTTAAGTACTGAATCTAATTCATATTCTGGTGAAGAAATGGGTAAAGAGAAATGGCAGTAAATCTCTAAATCATAAAATAAATAATTTTGCAAGATAGTAATAACTTTACAATTTATTATAAATCCCCATGAATGACAATGGTTTTTAAAACATGTTTACAATGATCTCTTCGTATATTTCTGCGAAATAAGGTAAGTACAGTAATTTTACAAATCCAAACTACATAAACTACTAACTACACATCCAAACTACACAATAGCCTTACATAAAAGTAAGGCTATTGTGTTCTAAAATACTTTTCATTTCTTCTGAGTTTCTGTAGAAGTTTCGATTTCTGAATGAAAGAAAGTAATTTTGACGTAGTAGTTAGAGGTTTTCTTTTATTCTCATTATTGACTGCTTTTGCCACTTCAGTTAAATTTTCAACAGTTAGCTATGTAATGAAAGCAGCAACTGGAAAGAAATCCTGGAAATGCTGAGATATTTGAAAAGGAAAGTAATGAAAAATTTCGCTATTTTTTTTTTAGTTCAGTTTAACAAAAGCAAACTGTCTGAGCTTCTAAACAGAAACATTATGAATATAAACATTATGTATACAAACATGCATAAATATTTAAATGTTTTTATGCTTTATACATTTTCTTATATATTATTACTTGATAGTGTACAAAAATAAAATAAATTGGTTTGTTGTTGATAGGATGTGCTGTGTGAATTTTTCTAGTTCTATGTTAAAACCGTAATGCATATTGTTTATGTGTTAAAACAACAACATTGTAAAAGTGTGTGATTGATTCTACTTATCAGATAAGATATGGAGGCAGTATCTATTACAATGAACATACGACTGATAAGGTTAGTAGCCTTATATTACATCCAACAGAACAGAAGACAAATTAATTAAACTTATAAGTAATCAGATATTTTCAAGCAAATTTGTTCATTGTTGTTAGCAAATTTCCGTAAAGTTGTCAGCTTAGATAAAAATTGCATCGCACCTAAAAAAATAGAATATAGCATGACTTAATATTTAAATTTTTTGTTCTCCATACGCCAATCTGTCTCAGATAAAACATTTACTGAACGTGAGGCAACTTAAACTCCAAGAAAATAGGCAGTATTACCAATCTAATTGTTCAAATCGACTCTAACTTTATAACTTTAGTGCACAATACTGTCATGATATTGCAAATTTCAATAACGTTAGAAGCAAGCAAAACGGGAACTTTCGTAATGATAACATCTAACCATTAATATAGGAGTAAAATGAATTAAAAATATGTTGAAGTATTTTTAGGTCATCTTGAGCTGTAGATATTATTAGGCTTTTTGTAATGTGAAACACGAAAATTCAAATATGTCTTTACTAGTGTTCGAAATATGAATCTCCCAGCGCTAGCTGAATGTGCTAAACGCTTCTATAATTAAAGTACGTATAGCGGGAGTGAGATTGTAATGTTTCCCAGTACTTTGTCTATGTTAAAATGTCGTGTAACCTAGTGAACTAAGTAGCGAATTATCGATGAGTTCACGTATGTGTGACAGAGTCTTGATAAGGGGTAAAATACTCTTTTATTCCCTCAAAGAAGTACTAACAGAAGACCCCCTTCTTGGGCTTACAGGAAAGCCTCCACTCGGGCTTTTAAATCAGGATAAGAAATTAAGAAACTAATGTGATACTAAACTATAGACTTACCCGAAGCTAGACGCAAATACCAAACGCAGTTGGACCTTAATTTACTAAGCTGGAGATTATCACCAGGCACACACAATACGGCCGCGTGTAGTAGATTCAGGTATGAAGTAGCCAGAAGCCAAACACGGGCCACTGAGCACTCCTACTCACTCTCTCTCGAAGAAAGTTGAACTTCACTTAAATACTCCTTCTAACTTATTTGCATAAAACGCGATACTAAAAACTCATTCTGGTAGGGAACATTAGATGGGAAAAGATGACAGTAAAGGGTGTTTAAACATAAAATAACTGTTGTAGACTTAAATTAACCTCTACAAGATAATTCTTTACATTCATCCGCATTTGAAGAATGACTGGAGAGGAACAAGACCAAGTCGACTACATTTATGTAACAGCAAGTTATCATCCACCAGATTTTTATTCAGGAAATCATCAGATTTTTTATATCTGAGAAACACGTGAAATCGTTTTACAGGAACTTGAAACACAAATCTTCTCGTTACTTTTGGATGCGCTAACTATTACACCACAAGAGTATGCATGAGGAAAGTCTTTTCATTAGAAATAATTCCTTTCATTCTCAGAATAATTACTTTCATTGTCCTCCATTAAAATGCAACTGGAAAAGGCACGAAACAAGTAAATTAAATGCATTCTGGGGTTAAATTGTCATCCACTAAATTTTAGTTTAGACGGCACTATAGAATATGACATACTTAGGGAGCCTCAATCATTAAACATCTCTTTGTCCAGAAGGAACAAATTTCAGTTAAGGAAGCATTCTGTACAAATGCGATACACGTCATAAGTCATACCCTACAGTAAAATATTTTTTCCGTTTAAAATTTATTTAAAACATTGTCGGGAATTTGTAATCCACCAGTAACAAATCATCGATTATTTAGTAGTTTTATCGCCGAGAATATAATCCAGAGTGCACCGCAAGTGGCTCTGTCTTATATTCTTGCAGTGCAACTGCACCGCATGTGGTAATCCAATATGATACACGAGTTACGTAGAAAAAAAATCACATAGAACCAAGTCTTATTTGAAAACTGAATCATCACTCATGGCTTTGGTCTAGATGTCAGGCTTTTTATCAACAACTATATAAGGTATTTCTCTCGCCTTCTTCGCATGCCTTCGTGGTGTAGTGGTCTGCATGCTCGACGCGTAGCGTAACCGAGAGGTCCGTGGTTCGATTCCCGGCGAAGGCGTTGCTCATTTTTCATGACTCCTGCTTCGAAATAACCTAATGTCTCGACACTGGTGGTCTCGCTAAAGTGGCGCTCGAACTAAAAAGGTGGTGGATGATGATTCTCCACCACCGGGATTTGGCGAGTGGGTCCCCAAAACCCAAGTCGCCCTTTAAAAGGGGGAGTATGTAAGGTATTTTTCCCGCCTTCTTCGCGTGCCTTCGTGGTATAATGGTCAGCACACTGAGCCGGTATTTCAGAGGTCCGTGGTTCGATTCCCGGCGAAGGCGTTGCTCATTTTTCATGTCTCCTGCTTCGAAAATACCTAATGTCTCTACAACTTTACCATTTCGCTTGGTCCATATACAGAATGAAAAAGTGCAGATCACATAAAGATTATCCTCGTGTGAATAGACTGCTGGTAAGATTAATTACATCAACAAATACTGCAAATTCTGTGGCTTATAACTGCATATAATTCAAAAATTTTCTCTTGCACGAACAGTACCACTAAATTGAAGAAGTCGACAACCAGTCTCTCCTAATACCTGTAGGTCTGTTTGCCGAGCACCTAAATATCTATTACAAAATTAATTTTAAATGTAAAACTCGCGGATTTAGATTAAACATTTTATGTGCTGAATGTGCAAAGTGAACACGATCTAATATCATTTACAAAGTATACTTCTAATTTATCTGTCACTTAAGCAGATATCCTTAGGGTTCTTTGCCAAAATTCCATAAATCCAAATGTTAAATGTTGCAAAAATGGAATATTTAAGATTTCACCTATATTAAAATTAAGAAGAAATCTTTTGCATTCAGTATTTCTCCCTGGTTCACATATGGTTTATACACGCTACAGAGGAAAATAATCAACGCACAATTAAGGAATCATCCGATTGCTTTGAAATTTCGCGTGTATAATGCTTGGACAAAATATGAGAATCATTAAAATTTGATGTCCAATGAAGGAATAGTGTAATCTCCAGCGCATCGGAGTTGCGCATCCAGCAGATGCATAAAAGTAGCTGTTCTTGAACTGTTGTTAAAAATTTCTGTTGCACTGAGATTTAGGATACCATTCAACGTCTGAAAAAATGCCTCACCGCAGCATTCGAGCTTATTACGAGCAACTGTCAGAGTTTGAAAAAGGTCGTATCATTAGATTGAAAGAGGCAGGTTGCGCAAATCTGAAAATCGCTCGTCATATAAGTCGAAGAGATGCGGCGATTAGACGATGCTGTGAAGAATAGGTAGACAATGGCAGATTTCAGCGTCATAATGGTAGCGGTCGACCTAGAGCCACAGCAGATCGGGAGGACTGAGTGATTGTCAGATCAGCTGTCACAGCGCTTGATACATCAATATCAACCATCAGATGCGCGACCCGCACTCGAGTATCCAGCATGACTATTCACAGACAGCTGATAAAGCGGAATCTACGCCCGTGCCGACCGTTACGCCACCTGCCATCACGCCTCCGCACTGTCGAGCAGATTACAGTGATGCTTGGCTGGATCAGGTTGGAAAGATGCTGACTGGGGACGTATAGTCTTTAGCGACGAATCCCGCTTCCAGCTGTATCGTGACGAACAAATAAGACGTGTCTGAAGACGTTCAGAGCAGCGTGCCGACCCTGCTTTCACTATTGCACGCAAAACAGGCCCTCAACCAGTAGGTATGGTCTGGGGTGCCATTTCCTTGATAGCCGGACCCCTTTGGTCGCCACCAGAGGCACACTTACAGCACAGCGGTACGTCGACGACATTCTGAGACCTGGTTTGCTACTGTTAACTTTGCAGTAACCTGGCCATATTTTTCTGCAAGATAATGCCAGACCACATACGGCACGTGTTGCTATGAACTGTCTTACAGCTTGTCAAACACTTCCTTGGTTAGCCAGATCTCTCTCCGTTTCAGCATGGCTGAAATATCATGAGAAGGCGACTGCATCTACCAGGGAGTGTTGATGACCTAGCCCGTCAATCGGAGTACTTTTGGCACGAAATACCGCAGAAGACCGTCCGGGAGCTTTATCAGACTATGGCACGCCGTGTGGCAGCTTGCGTAAAGGCTAGACGTGGCTCAGTGGCTCAACACCTTATTGAGCTCGTTACTTTGCAACTATGTAACTCTGAAATAAATCATTCAATTGTTCTGAAGTTTAAATCATTTTCTAATTTAATCATTCATACAGTCTTCCTATCCACCAATTTTGGTCTCCATCGGATAACTCCATCTTGGTGCGTCCATTTTTTTATTATAGCTTATAAGCGTATAATAATTTAAAGTTTTAATATTTTTTTTTCAAATTTTGTGCTTTTTACAATTTCTAAATGTTATTTGTAGTTGCGTAATTAAAGAATAATGTCCTATAATTTGAGGAAATTTGAAATGTTGTTTCTGAGACAGGGAAAAAGGTTTACCACTGGAATTTATTTTGTTTTATTTCAAAGTATCACCACTGTTTTATATGTCGCATTTTCTTAATTAAAATGATTTCGGATGCTACTTCCTAGACACATATTGTGACTGTTCTGTCATCCTTGTTGAATTGCTAAAAATTGGAATCTTGTTTACCAGAACAAACCTCTAAGAAGAAAATCCTTTGCAGATTGTCTTTGCTGTCATCTTTGCTCAAGGTACTATACGAATAGGCTTCATCATAGCATGACAACAGCAACAACATAGGAGCGAGCTGAAACGTTTCATACACAAACGTCTTACGGATTTGTGGAGACAGGGTTATTTCGTTTTCATATTTCAGCAATCTTCCGGCTCATTTCTTACTCATCAGCATTTTTTACTTACTTTTACATATTTTTTTATGTATTATTCCCTATAAACTTACTTTTTTATATATGTATTGTTGTACCCTATTTTATGTATGTAATATTTTTTTCTGTTTTACAATATACGTTTTTGTTGTATACCATTAAAAATTTTTAACTTCTTTAATAATTTCCTATAAAATATAAAAAGAAAACTCTCCATATAACATCGCCAAGCAACGAAAATTCAATTTGAAAAAGTTATTGAAAAGGTATTTTTCAGAATTTAAAAAAATTATAGAATTTTCAGTCCTCCTTGCTTTGAACACAGTTAAGTTTGTAAATATATATATATATGTATATTTATACATATAC
>KK120022.1:264231-280808 GCA_000611955.2 Stegodyphus mimosarum | reverse complement strand
TTTGAGGTAAAATAGCACAGAAAACGAAATAGATAATTGTTAATAACAAAGGTAGGAGGACAATTTACATATTTGAAAGTATATTTTCTCTTGTTGCTCAATCAGTAAGTACCCCCAAACTCGGTTACAGTAAGTAACAATAAATTAAAATTAAAACCTACCTAATCTGCAATTTGTGCAGAAGTTGTATACATGTGTATGTAATTAAAAGCAAATTTAAATATCATATTCAGGTACAGCAAAATAAAACCAAAACTAAGTATTACAAAACATTACATAAAATCATTGCGAAAAATTTATATAAGTGGAAAATATTAAAAAATTAAATAATAATATTACGTTAAATTTAAAGTAAAAATAACCTCTACTAAATTCAAAATAAACATGTAATCAAATCGTTTTCACTTTGTTTGTATAATATATATATATATATATGTATATATTATACACATATATGTATATATTATATACATATGTATATATATTTAAAATTATAGTTTATAATATATATATATTATAAACTATAATTTTTTTTTATAACAGCTAATGCACTTTACACTTCTTGGTAAATCTTAATCAGGTGTGCTGTCTCAGCAAATGTATAAGTAAGTTAACCTGTTTTTGAAGCAAAAGAAGTAGAATTTAGAAATTTAATTATTATTTCGAAAAAGTTTAGCTATAAAAAAGGAAATAAACTGCACTTTAAATATTCTAGCCGACAGGTTGGATCCGAGAAAAGTACTTAGCTTAAATTAAAAATATAGTAAATTATACTACTAAAAGGAAGTCAGAAAAGAACAAAAATAATGCAGTACGAAATATAATCTTGAAGCTTTTACAAATTTCGAAATGAGTTTGAAAACAAAAACATGTAATATAAAACAATTACAAGCCGTATCTGACAGCAGAACATGATCATCAATAAACCAAGAAAACCAAATTTTGTATTAAGAGCACTAATTTATAAAAATTGTGCAGTTCGAATTGAGTACACATTTTGCTAATTAAAAAGCTAAGAATATCTCTGAATATAATTTAATTAAATTTGACATTAAACAGGAAAAGTAAAAGAGGTGTTAATGAATCATTTTTATTTTATCGATGTTGCAAATTTCTAAGCTTTTACAGTATTTGCACACTACTGTTATGGAAATCCTATAATATTTTCGCAATTAAAAATTCAGACATGTTTTTAAAAGGAAATCTGATATAAGTCTCCTTATATATAAACATTTGTGAGTCTGTTCTTTTCTTAACTGCTTCATCTAACCATCCCTTTCAAAGAAGACAGTTTTTGTAAAGCATTAATTGTCAATAACAATAAGAATCATAAAGAATGTCAGCTTTTAGAAAACAACATAAAAGCACAAGTTCTTTGGTTCATTAAATGTCACTCTGAAACGAATGGCAGGTCGACATGCTTTATTAAATTTTGTTTGACGTCATTTATTTTTTTTGCGACATATCTGGTAAATGTTAAAAAAAGAGCCTCATGATATGCTACTCTTAGTTAGCTGCAGTTGAGTGGCTCAAATCTTTTTTTACATTAACTTATTATCGCCTCGCTTAAAACATTGTAAAGTTAAACTTTCAGTTTAAGTTATAAGATGTTTTTCCCGCCTTCTTAGTATGCCTTCGTGGTGTTGTGGTCAGCACGCTCGGTGCGTATTCAAGAAGTCCGTGGTTCGAGTCCCGTCGAGAGTATTGCTCATTTTTCATCTGTCTTGTTTAAAAAATACTTGATGTCGCTAAAGTGGCGCTCGAACTAAAAAGGTGGTGGATGATGATTCTCCACCACCAAAATTTGGCGTATGGGTCCCCTGATCGCCAATCCCCTGATTCTTTAAAAGGGGGAGCATATAGGGTATTTCTCACGCCTTCTTAGCATACCTTCGTAGTGTAGTAGTTGGCATGCTCGGCGCGTATTCGAGAGGTCCGTGGTTCGAGTCCCGGCGAGGGCATTACTCATTTTTCACATCTGCTGCTTCGAGGTAACCCAATGCCTCTACAAAGTATTGACTGAAAATTCACTATAATGATATCGTAAACAAGTACTTGCTCAAGACATACAATAAATTCAAAACGGAAATACAAAATTCTGGTTTTCAAATTTCGTTCAACATTAATTTATTTAAGAGAGGTATTGGAATTCGACACGCAATAGAAGAATCTCGCTTCATTTGGATTAAAGTGTTTTGATTTAACTAATCAAAGAACACTGAAAATTCTTCTATGATAAAAGTTTTAATAGTTTGCAATAATAATAATAGATTGAAATAATGATAATTTTTCGATAGTAATAGTTTTAATAGTTAACGTCAAAAATTTAGAGTCATTAGGTTTTTTTTAATGCTGGAGACGTAAAAATGTGCAGTCGTAAAAATGTACGTAATCTGTCGGGATTTGAAATCTGAACCTCTCGAATACATGTTGGGCACGCTTTTAATTAAACTACGAAGACTTGTGGAAAAGAGAGATAAAATACCTTATATAGTTTTTTTCTTTAATCAATTCACAATGATGTTTGAAAAGGAATATTAAACTAATTGGGATAGAAACATGAAATATAGTTGATTGCATGTAGCCACAACCAATATGAAACTAATTTCTTGGCCTGAAATAATTAAACATTCAAACTATGATTTATATTAAACTAAATTAAACATTTCTCATTAAATACTAATTATAACTCAGTATTTCAGTTTTTTTAATCAGATTATGTTTTGATAAAGTATGTGAGGAAATTACTAAGGCAACATTCTCATTTCTTTTCAAAATACAGCAACAAACAAACGAAATATTTAACACATTTTGATAGTTCCACAGTAAACATTCTAATATGATTTTACTAACCAAAAATATCTGTTTGTTTTTAAAAATACTACTACAATTTATTTAATGAATAGCTGAATTCTTTTCATAGTGAATTACTTTATTCACAAATTTTCTAGATAATAATTCTAAGTATAACTATTATATAAACATGATTTCCTTTAGAACAGCGATTCTCAACCAGTGGTACGCAAGAGAGGAATAGGTGGTACACAGAGAAACAAAGTAATTTTAACCATTAAATTCAAGCATTAAAATACCCCTAATATCCTGTTTAAGTTTTTTCTCTAACACTCCTAAATTTATGCGATTTGAGTTTTGTTCAAAGTCAATAGCCGCTCATAGATTTTAGCAAAATAATGTCTTTCTATTTTTACAAATGTATTTTTAGCCATGGACATAGCAAAATTTGTCATAAAAGATGTTTTTGAAAGGAATAATAGAAATGGATGTTGTATGTAACAGAAAATAAAAATAAGTTTCTATAAAAAGATAATAGTATCTAATTAATTCTTTTCGAATTGTCTGATCTTTACCATGCCTACTCTTTATGACATCACCAATTCTGGGCTCATCTTGCTCTGTTTTAAATTAGAATAATTTTTTACGTCAATTTGTTGTCTCTAACAGAAGGTTGTTTCTCTTCTTGTTGCTTTGCATTTCTTACTTTTTTACGTGATTTGAGAATATCGTCGTTTCATTTTGAAGAACTCGTAATATATTGTGCATTTAAATATTTGCGAGAAAGTAATAAAGCAAACCTAGAATTAAAAAATTGAAAAATGGTTCTGATTGACTAAACGAAAAGAAATGAATCACAGGTGACTGATCAAGGACAATACTAGCACTAAGATTATTGGAAAGAAAAGAAAAATTGTTCATAGAAAATATAATGAAAGTTATTTATCATTTGGTTTACATGAAATGGAGATGCAATTGATTCTCTATCTCAGTGTGTTGTATGCATCTTGAAACTAAGCCTGCTAATTTAAAGGATAAATCTGAAGAATATTTCAAGAGGAAATTATCAGAGTTAAAAAATAATAAGCAAGTAATGAAAGGTTTGTTACTTCAAGTGAAAAGGCTTTGGAATCTAGTTACCTAGCAAGACTAAGGATTATCAAGACTGGGTAGGCTCACACTAATGGAAAAAACTTATATTACCATCGGTTAAGGATATCATTTTAACATTATTCAAAGAAAAAGCAGCTAATGAACTAAATTACATTCCGTTACCAAATGATGCAGTAAGTCGACAAATTCATGAAATGGTAAATTCCATAAAAGAGACATTTATTCAAAAAATAAAACTTAGTGAGTATTTCACATTGCAGTTGAATGAAAGTACTGATATAATGAACTTTGTTCAATTATTAGTTTCCATACATTTCGAAAAAGATAAACGAATTGCCGAAGAGTATTTATTTTATCAATCTTTTCATGATACAGCACTGCAAATGAAATTTTTCGAGTAATTGGCAGTATGTCTGAATATAATATTCCTTAGAATAAGTGCATTGCCATATGCAGTGACAGAGCTAGAGTTTTATCAGGAAAACATTTGGGTGTGATTTCTCAAATAAAGAAAGCCGCACCTGAATTTACTCAATGCCCCATTCACCGTGAAGCTTTAGTAGTCAAAACAATCCCCGAAGACCTGAAAATCATTTGGAATCAAGTTGTGAAAATCGTTAATTTTATTAAAAGCCGGGCCCTAAATTCCTGAATATTTACGATTGTATTCTGCAAGATGGGCAACGAACACGTAATGCTTTTGTTACATTCCGAAGTAAGGTGGTTATCCAGAGGCAAAGTTTTAAATCATTTTTTGAACGTCGATCAGAAATTCGGATTATAGAAGCATTAGGATATTTAGAAGCAGGAGAGATGAAAAATGATCAACGCCTTCGCCGGGAATCCAACCACGGACCTCTCGGTTACGCGTCAAGCATGCTGACCACTACACCACGAAAGCATGTCAAGAAGGCGGACAAATACCTTATATACTCCCCCTTTTAAAGGGCGACTAGGGTCCCCAGTCGCCAAATCGTGGCGATGGAGAATGATCATACACCAACTTTGTAGTTTGGGCGCCACATGTAGAGTCATTAGGTTATTCAGAAGCAGGAGAGATTACAAATGAGCAACGCCTTTGTCGAGAATCAACACACTTGTTAAATTTCGGCTGAACCGAAAAAAATAATTTAAAGGCATTTCAAATAGAGCTATTAATTGTTATTACCTTTTTGTACAACCTATTTGTGTGAAAAATGGTTTTCTTCCATTTATATTTGAAAAATAAATATAGGAGAAAATTAAAAGTGGCTCCTAATTTACGATGAAAACTAGTGAAATAAGAACATAGTTATATATATAGTTCCTAAAGGCACCGTCTGTCTCAGGCTTACTAGTAGAGTCATCAAATGATTGATGACTGAGAGAAATGGTTTGATAACCTCTTTTAATATATCAAAATTAATTGCTAAATCGAGGAAAGAGTTGATACTGCCGGCTACCAAGGAAGTTTTAGAAATGGTTTTACGCCATCCAGCCGCATTCAGTAGTATGAGAAATGTCCCATTAAGCAATAGTACAGTGCGGCGACAAATTGATAAAACGGCTGAAGATGTTGAAAGTTTCGTGCAAACTTTTGAAACTCAGTTAATTTTCTCTTCAGGTTGATGGAGCAACCTTGCCAAGTACTAATGAGATTTTACTGTTAGCTTATGTCCGGTTTGTGAAGGAAGGAAAAATTATTCAGATGATTGCTTGATTGTAGATATTAAATGTGAACCTATTTTTAATACTGCCAAAGATTATTTTAAAGAGAAAAATATCCCTCTTGTGAACATTATGTGTGTTGCCACCGACGGAGCTTATGCAGTGGTGGGTCGTCATCGTGGGTTCATCGCCCTTATGAAGAAAGAGGTACCGAATATTTTATCTGTTCACAGCGTGATTCAGGGACAGCATTTAATTGCAAAATAGAGACCGTTTGTATCATTCATTAAAATATGCTATGCTATTGTGAATAAAATTCACAGTAATACTCTCAACGATCGATCATTCGGGCAGCTGTGTAAGGACATCGATGAAGAATTCAATCGCTTGCTTCTACCCGCCGAGGTTCCCTGGCTCTCTGTAGGCAGTAGATTCTGGAATCAAATCTGTATTTCAATTCCTTGAAGAGAATGATGTAGCTCTGGGAAACGGATTGTTACAATTTAAGATTGATGTTGCTTACATAACCGATTTATTGACAAAATTCAATGGAATTAATTTGCAGCTTCAATTCGAAGAGCTCAATTTGATTACACCAAAATCTGTTATTTCTGTCTTCCTAAAAGAAATCGCTTCGTGGAAGTAGAATTTTTGTCTTAATGAATTCAGCTAGTTTCCGATCTTGTCGGATCTGCATTACAACAGTCAAATCCTGTTCGATGAAATGCAAGTTTAATGTCAACACCCTGAGTCTTTGCACAAGGACTTTTCTGAGCGTTTTGAGGATATTTTCTCCCTCAATGGATCATGAATACTGAGAAATGAAATTTATGAATATTGAGAAAGCAGGGGTTCACTCAAGAGGAACTATTCGTACTTTCAACTAATAAAACTTTGAAAGCCAGCTTCCAGAATGGAGATTGTGCCACAGAATTTTGGCTTCAAAGTAACATCAGTCGCCTCTACCCAGGATTGTGGACTATCGTCAAAAATTTTTAATTGCCTTTCCTTCTTCCTAACTTGTCGAGCGAGGATTCAGTGCTATGACAGATCTAATTATAAAAAAAACGAAGTTGACTCCAAATCGTGAAACGAGGGGAGTTGCGCCTTTTTCTCTCTAAAAATATTGAACCGTACGTTCAGAAACTGGCTCTGAAACATCAAGCACAAACATCCCACTGGACATACTTGATTTTTTCATTGATATAACTCGGTTAGAGTATTTGTTGCTCTTCTTTTATTAATTATTTAAGAATGAAGAATGTTTTAAACATAAAAGAGTGTTTAAGTATTTTTGTGTATTAGTCATTTTAGTTTTAACCAAAGCAATGTAACTGCCAACCAACCGGTATAGTGGTTAGCATCGCTGACTGCCGTGCCAAAGGACTGGGGTTCGAATCCCGAAGAAGACATGAATGTTTGTAAATGAATAGTGTCGGTGCGGCATGGCGGCACTTTAAATATGCGGCGAGCGAAAGTCCTCTCATGTGGTTTGGTCGAAGGGGAGAGGAGTGGGAGACCCTCGGGGGGCTCTCCATCAAAAATGGGGGCTGAACTGAGCCAAATCGTACTGTCACCTGCTAGGTGCTCAGGGCTGTGGCCAACGACAGGCGTAATCTAGCGCTTCTTGACACGAGAGTTATCGTGAGCTTGGACTGACTCTGTCAGACAAGTGAGCATAAGCAACAACAACAACAGCAATGTAATTACCTTCCAGGACAAAACTAACGAGTTAAACAAACAAATTTGGTTTGTAAGTCTACTGAAAAAAATTACTTAAAATTTATGCCTTTTTTAATTCAGGAACCCCCTTTCCTATATACTAAATTATAAGATTGTCACGTAGGGGTGTTGTAAAATATTTCGCTCCTTAGGGATGTAGCAGCTTTAAAAGAATTGAGATTCACTAGTTTAGATGCGTTAGTCCAAAGGTTGAGAACCGATGCTTTAGAATCATTCTTCAGATTCATCCATGAAATTATATATTAGTGTCTTCATAGATGAATCTTAGGAATAAATCTTATGATTCTGACTAAGTATTAAAATTCTATAAAGCCAAGTGTTATTCGCTTTTCCTCAAAATAGCGAGATTTTTATAAAAACATCTATAAACCTATGATGCGCTGTGAAACACATTGTTAACAAAAATTAAATGAATTTGAATTATTACATGAATTTGCTGTGAAAATTGCTGAAAATAGGATAAAGTTTTAGTGATGAAAGAAGTATATTTTTTAGTTAAGGTAAAACAAAATGGAGGATAAATTTATTTTCATATCCAGTTTACACTTTGCTGGTAATCGTTTAAAGAAATGAAATAAAGCATTACTTAGAAGGGAGAATTAGAAAGAATAAAATACATATTTTCTTGGGGTTTTTTTTATGTTGCTAGAAATAAATTTCAGATTTGATTGAATTTTTGACTAAAATAGTTAAATGTACTGCTTACTGCAGCGATACCAACAATGTACTCTACAGAAAAAAAAAATTAGAGAAAGCAAAAGTGATAGACAGAAAAATGGGCAATTTGTAATGATGTTTGCAAGTATTCAATGTAATCTGCTAAAATAAATTACTTTATAGCGATTCTATGATTGAAAGCCATACATTGAAAGACATAATTATAAAAAATAACTGAAGTAGTGAGCAAAAGGATGTATAGTTTAGTCTTTAGAAAACACTTTTCTTTAAGTTAAACAATTTTTTTCATACTCATATTGTAAGCTAATCAACTAAAGCTTTTAATTTGACATTTATCGAAAATAGAATTAAATCTTTTCATTACCTCATTTGGCTAGTTATTTAATTACAGCAATCTTGTGGTTAAACTTTCTTTTTCATGTGAGAAGAGATTTTTATTGAACATTAGAATTTGATTTAATTGTTATTTATAAATCTCAGTACTGTAACAATTTTTGTTTCCTAAATAGTATTTACATAAAATGAAAGGGGAAAAGCGGAATAGTGTATGATGTTTATCAAAAATGAGCTTGATTCACTTCCTTAACAAATTGCCATTCTTTCAATAAAATCGGGAAACAAATTATCTAATATGGAGATAATGGAAATTGACTTGTTATATATTAAATATGTATATAATCGTTTAAACTGACACATATCAAAGCAATAACCAGGTCCATTTCATACGCAAAGTATTTACGCAAGAATTACCGAGTAAAATGCTGCAGAAATCTGATGCTAAATGTTTATTCGTGTGTGAAATACTATGAACGGTACTAATACGGTTACTGTTGAATTTGCTAATTTTGAAATTCCATGCTAGCAGTTCGAGGCTTTTGAGTTTTTCACCTCTAGTTTAAATATTTGAACTCACATTAAAGACAAATATGAATTTTAGAAGAGCATAGTAATCGAACTACACTGGTGAAATAAATTAAGAGAATGTGCATATTTTATCGAACTGCATGAAAAGAACTGAACTGAAGTAAAAACCACTGCTTCTAGATAAAAATGCAAATCTTTTACTGCAAATACGTAAGCGTACAAGTCTGTGTAGGCGGAGCCAGCAGAAAGACTGGCTTTATAAGTGTGTGGAGGATAAGACGAATTGCGTTTATATCGCCGGTACAGAAGACTCAGGCCTGTTGATACGAAAATCTCCATTAATAATGTTATTATTCCGAGCGCCAGCTCTTACAAATACCTGGGTGTATATATCAATGAACGTCTTAATTTTCATGATCACATGACGCACGTTATTAACAAAACTAACGCCGCATATATGGCTTTATATGGTTTGCTGGGGCGGAAATCTACCTTAAATATCAGAGTGAAAAGAATCTTATTCCTTACACTCATTAGACCCATCATGATATATGCAGTACCGGCCTGGGCCACCGGAAATAAAACTGATCGAAATAAACTGAACTGTCTTCAAAATAAAATTTTAAGGTCCATAGCAAACGCACCACGGTACGTGCGTAATTCTATTATCCACGCTGATCTAAAAATCACGCCACTACAAAATGCAATCCTGACCTTAACGCATAAATTTTTTACCTCGATGGAAAATTCAGCATATCCAGCAATCAGACAAATTTCTAATTATGATCCTACTGAAGAGCACGTTATTAAAAGACCACGCACCATCCATCATAATTTTTCCTGCTGGTGATGTAAATATTGTAAATAATTACTGAATGTGTATTTCACTGTGTATATCACATCATCATCTCAAGGACTTACGCATTTATTGACGCCTGGCAAAGCAGGTTAAGGACTTAGCCCATTATCACCATATTTAACCAAGATTTTTTTCAATTTTCTTAAGTTAACATTATTAGTACTAAATGAATTTGAATAATAGGTGAATATTAATGTATTGTATATAGTTATTGCAAATTGTATTTTCATCTGTGGAAAATATCACCAGGAAGATTTTCTGCATTTACGATTTGACGGCGCTCATCACGTGACCCTCCCCACCCCTTTTGTGCATATATTGCAAGTTTTTAAAATTACTGCAAATGTTTTACAAGATTTACTATTTTTCTCTGCTTTAGAAGATTGAATATTATTAGTTTCAAGAACAGTTACTGCAAGATATTTTCACATTTATTAATTATATCCATAAATTGTGATTTACTTTATTATTAACTCGACCAATCAGAATGCACAAATGTGCTTTACTCCGATTCGTCCTTTGCTAGCATGTTATTTCAGTGTGACAAGACTGTGTTTGTGTTACTCGTTTTACTTCACTATTGACTGGACTCGTGTATGTTGACCGAGCAGTGCTCATTTATTCGGACTTTGTGTGCCATGACCGAAGCCTTAGATCGAGCCAATTATGTCAAATTCTACATCAAAAAGGGATGGATACGTACCTTATATCTAATGCCTTCAAATGCTATCACAATTAACGTAGCTTCAATGTTTACCACAAAGAAATACTGCTAAAATTGCAAGTCATTTGAATGCTATCATAATTTAACATCGTATATTGCTATCTCGGATATGCTCATCATACTAATTGCAGATTTTCAAAATCTTCAAATCTCTTTCGCGACAACTTCGCTGCTGTATTCACGTCCACGGACGATAGGTGTAAATCAGTTACACCTTAATCATCATTCAAGCAATTGGCCCAAGGGCGGAAATTTAATGAAAAGTGAAGACCGTAATGGTCATGCTTTGTCTTAAACGAAACGATCTACGATCTACGAATTACGTTCGCTAGCATACCTAGGCACATTTCTTGATGTTATCTTGCAGCAAACGATTAAATTCACATCGGAACAGTAAAAATGAGTAACCACCAACATTTAAATGATGAAATGAGGTGGCGAATTGTGGAGAGGCTAGAGGCAGACCAATCGCAAGTCGGGATATGGGAGTTTAATTTAATTTAATGCCCAGCGTCGTGTGTAACCTATGGAAACAGTTCCAGGATACTGGATTCATCGAGAGAAAGCCTGGGCAAGGTCGTCCAGGAGCCACGACGGCCAGAGAAGATAGCTATTTATCCATTTTAGCGAGGCGTAACACATTGGCTACAGCTTGTCAGCTGTCTCGGGACCTTTATGCAGCCACAGTAACCCGTGTAACAAGGGTGACTGTTTCCAAAAGACTAAATGAGAGAGAGTTCTTTGCCAGAAGACCGGCTGTTCGCGTACCGCTCAAGTCTACGGACAGGAGAGTCCAATTAGCATGGTGCAGGCAGCATAGTGATTGGTGTACGGAGCAATGGGTGACCGTTCTATTCACCGACGAGTCCCGTTTTAGCCTAAACCCCGATTCTCGCCGTACTTTCATATGGAGAGAGACAGGGACCCGCTACCTACCCTCCAATATCCACGAAATCAACAATTATGGAGCTGGCGGTGTAATGGTCTGGACAGGCATCATGTTGGATGATCGCACACCCCTCCACGTCTTCGACAAAGGCTCTATGACTGATGTGACATATAGGGATGACGTCTTAGAGCCCTATGTTCGCCTTTTCCGGGCTGCAGTGGACGAGTTCATCTTACAGGATGATAACGCAAGGCCACATAGAGCTCTTCTGGTCGACGAATTGCTCGAGAGTGAGGATAATCGCCGGGGCCAGCTATGTCTCCAGACCTCAACCCTATAGAGGATTTCTGAGACGCTCTGGGGAGGGCAATTGCAATTCGCAACCCCCCTCAGAGAACCATCCAGGAACTGAAAGCAGCGTTGCTGAATGAGTGGAACCAATTGCCACAGGCACTGATAAACTGCCTTATTTCCAGTATGACATTACGCTGCAAGACCTATACGGCTGTAAGAGACGACCATATCTCCTACTAACCCATTTCTTTCTTGTCTTCTGCAACAGCTGTTTCAGACCTTCAGACTCCCATGAGTGTTACACACGAACATGTGTGTCTATTATGACTGTTGAATATTTATCTTGTTTGTGTTATAGCAACCTATATTCACACCAAATTTTATTAAAATCTGCCCAATAATTCTGGAGATCGTAGATCAAATATGAAATTTCTCTTAATTTATTTCACCAGTGTATATCACGTTATGTCTGGAAGCAACTGCATTATCGTTTCCAACGTGGAACTTTATATAGAAAATTCTCAATCATTAAACAGGTTTATGAAAATAGTTATCACAGGTGTTTAACTTAATGGGTATTTTCATGGTACTGAATCCAGTAGGCCATAAACATGACTGAAGTTTTGCCCTGAAAACTGAAAACGTTTTATATATGTACACACATATATGCGTATATATATAATGATTCCCTTTTCCTCAGAAATTACGAAGATGGTAAATTTATAATTACTAGATAATTAGAAGAAAAAGGATTCAATTATATTTTACAGATACAAGCATTTAATCTGAATTACGAAATAAACTAATTGTATAGTTACAATTAGAACTTTAAGTCCAGATTTTGAAGGAAATCTTAACTATTTACGTTAACTGTTAATGTTCTACTGATACGGGCAAACTGTTGCGTTTCCTGTAATCATTTCATTAAAAGATTTAATAAATATTCATATTCATTCCCGTCTGAAATGTTGGAACAGCGTAGATAACAATTGAAGAAAACGATAAAGAGAAAGAGATTAACTTTATTGCTGAAGTATTTGAAGAAGGCAATTTTAATGGCAAAGTGAGTGAATATAACAACAAAAGTAAAATATATATGTATAATTGTTATAATCAAGGTACTTTTTTCTTTTCAAGTTGCGAAGAGTTTAATATATTTTATTCATCGCAATCTCTTATTTAGTGTACCGTAATGCTACATTAAATTTCATTGTCATATTAATTCCATAACGTAATTTTTTCAGCTTCATATTATATTTTTCAGAATCGGAGAAATTTAATTTATACGCAAAGAGATACGGAAAAAAACAGACAGAAAATCAGTAAAATGTTTTTTGTCAAACAAAACGTTTTGTAAATATCCAAAAGTGAGAAGGTCTAGCTTCAACAACACTCGGTCATTGCAGATCACCATAACAAAATCCTATGCTTCGGCTTAACGTTCAAAGGAAATACGATACATTGCTTCCTTTTTTTGCCTGGTTCATTTTGATTGTGATACAGTGTTAGTTTCTTTCAAAACAACGCGCCTACTTTTCTGTTTGAATTACATTAAACTGCTATTTTTAGATCTTTACTGCTCATGTTTTATACCGAATTTTTGCAAAGAAAGGAAAGTCTCTGTAATCCTGAGTCACATGGGAAATGTAGCAAAAATATCAAATGTATGCTACCATTCAATTCAAGTATAGATAATCGCAAATGTCACATAGTCGCAAACGTTCTATAAAATATTCAAAAAAGATGGCCGTATGATTTACTACAATGTTAGCAATGAATGCTGTTTTATTCAATAAAGAACCATTGTCAAAATGAGCAACTTTTTCTTTGCAATATCTCTAATAAGGAAAATCTTACCGAGGTAGCTTAGTAACAGAAGAAACTGAAATGTGCTTTAAATCAGTAAACTTTTTCTCAAATAAATTCAGATATTTTACGTGGAGATGTGTAGAATGTTTTTCATTTAATGTGTAGCAGTTTAACTGTAACTGGAATTTTGAACTATTATTTACTTTCTAACTGTTTATTAATTTCGTGAAGCTAAAACTGTACCTTTAAGAAACTGTTCGTATCTAACTATATCTTGATCTCAGTGAGTGTAGCTGTATTTTGCGTACAGTTATATGCTTCTTTAAACTTGTTTTTGTTAAATACAAATGGTGTTATACTGTAAAGATGACTGGTCACTCGATTTTATTAAGCGAATTTGTCTTTATAACCAAACAGTTCTCTTTCAGTACAACGACGTGTGCGGTGACTGATTACCTAGAACACTACAATTGTATTAAAACTTAATGAGCGTCTTATAAATTTTGAGAGGTCCGTATATATTCGCAATGTCCTCTTTATTCCCATAATGTTCAAATCAAATTCTGTACCTTATTTTACGAAATTCTGTAAGCGAAAGTACATTCCTAGGATCAATACATATGGAAAAGAATTATAGATCCAACTTTTCCTGAAATTTTAGGTATTATAATTTCCAATTAAATTTTTAGCGGAAATATTAGAATTTATATATAACAGCTAATTTTTTTATTCTTTTTAGGAAAAGTAATAGAATTTATATATGACAACTAATTTTTTTATTCTTTTCAGGAAAAGTAATAGAATTTTCCAAAAGAATTAATCGCGTGATTGAAACTTGTGATACTTTAAGTCGTTCTTTAAAACACATCAGCGTAATCTCTATAGTAGAAGTATGTGCACTGACATTATCAGGAACAACGTAGCTGATGTAGTCGTTTCTGCTGTAGCCAAACGAGGTGATGTTGTTTATCAATCCTTCAGCGCGATGTCAATGCCCGATGACAATGTTCCTAATCACGTGCCAGTACCAATTAAGGATTTCAGATCTTTAGCATGCTTCATTCACATAGCTCATCAGATCGCTCAGCAAAGGTTTCTGGTTAACCTGTCTTATGAAAATAGTCCAATATTTATAGCAACTTCCTTCAACAGTTAAAGTTATCTAAAACGATACGCCGGTCAGTTTACAAGAGATATCACATTCTATAATTTCTTCCAAGGTTTTCATGAATGACAGGAGCTTAGACTAAATGTGTATTTAGTGGAAGTTACTTCGAAGAGGACGGACTGATGTATTTTTTTCTTTTCCTATAAAATACTTTACGATTTTCTTCCAAGAAATTTTCAAACATAAAACTGTGATGAAATTTTGCTGCAAAATTACAAATGTATGCACATATATTTAAACATACGTTACAGTACTACATGCAGAAATATTTATATACTTATAAGCATTCATACACACATATAATGGTAATTTCAGATGGTGACATATATGTTGCATACGGAATCTTACACAGATTGTCTTCATTAAACATACTTCGTTGAATAATAATACAATAAATGAACACATGCACAGATTTCACATCTTCATAAAAATGCAATTGATGTTCGAATAGAATTTGCGGATATGAGGCTAGCTATACGTACATTACAATATACGTACATTACAATACGTACATTACAATATAGGAATACATACATTACAATATGGTCTCTAGGTTAAGAAGAGACAAGTTATGTTTCATTTTATTTCTGATGGCTCGATAATTTAAATTTACTGTTTCTTACAAGATTTTAGTTGCACTCTTGAGTTACATAAAACTCATCTAATAGAGACTAATTTTAATTAATTCAGAAAAATTTATTGCTAATATATTAGTATTTTTAGGATAGGAATGGAAAATAATAAAATATGGTGATCTGAAAGGCATTCACAATTTAGAGTTTATCTTAAAGAAATATATCTGTTATTAAAACGGGAAAAGAAAAAAAAATCATTTTTATTTTCAGAATCATCCCGAAACTATTCTGTTCTTTTTTTATGTAATAATTACATCCTATTCTTCATGAGCTCCACAGCCTGTTACAGGCCAAGGCTATCTCTCCAAGTTTCTTCCACCTGACCGCATTCGGAGCAATAGCTCTCCATCGGTTAACTGCAATTAACCTTAAATGTTCCTCGACATCATCTATCCATCTAATGGGTGGTCTTCCTTTTCGTCTTACTTTGTCAATTCGCGAAAGGTTATCATTTTGGTTGGAAATGCGTCTTCATAACTAAACACATGGCACAGCCTTCTGATACGAAATGCCTTTACGATTCTCACAATATTAATTTCACCATATTTCCTATATTTTCCATGTACTTCATGATTATAGAGAATCCTTCAGATGCCATTTTGTTGTACTGGGCTAAAAACCGTTTTTAGGGGTTTTCTTTCAAAAGTGGAGATATCAGGTCTTTCTCTGCTTTCAGGTCTATTAATATAGTTTTCATTTACGGAAATGAATGTTGGATACCATAGAGTATCCAACAATCACTTCCTTAAATGCAATTGCTTTAATATTAATACAGTTGTCATTTATTATTATATAAATGGCCGTATCATTATTTTATATAAATTTAATTTAGTTTTACATTGATTAGTTTGGATTTAAGTTGCTTTTTAAGGCCGTAGTAACATCTGTTAACAATAAATATTGTATTTTTTATTTCAATTTTTATATCGTTGCAACTTGTGATCAGTGTACCCAGATATTTAAATTCTTTTACGACTTCAAAAATATAACTGTATATCTTCGAAGGGGATAAATCTGCAGCTTTATTAACTGCAATCATAAGTTTTGTTTTGTCTCCATTAATGATTAGGTCCATCTATTTTGCTGCATTTTCAAGCGAGACAAATGCCTTGACCAGAGTTTGATCTCCCAATGACATAATTACCATCGGCGAAAGCCAGTAGTAATGGGGGCGCAGCCCTCCGGCCCACCTGACTGGAATGCTCCAGTCGTATGGCTCAAATTAAGAGCTAGCCCATCTAACAACAAACAATGAAGACAACGGTCGGTCCGGCCGTGTCCAGAATAAAATTATGTAAAATACAACGATGTAATAACTATCATAGTATAAGCCGAAGCCCCAGAAAACCAAAGCCTCAAGA
>KK120022.1:217883-264082 GCA_000611955.2 Stegodyphus mimosarum | reverse complement strand
AAAAAAAAAAAAAGAACATACAACATGTAACCATACATATTACAAACAAACCAGGGAACTACCAATAAAAAAAAAGGGAAAATCCCAAAAATCATAACTAAAAATCTCAAAAACAAAATGTATATGTCTGTGATTTAATCGGTACAATCAAACACAATAGGCCTCAAATCCAAAACAAAGAACAAACCAAAAATCACAATACATTAGCATCAAAAAACCAACAGAACTGTGACAAGAGTAACTCCACTTTTCCAACACAAAAATATAGAACATCTAAAATCTACATCTAATTAAACACACACAACAAATACCACAACAACAGGGGAGTAAAGAAAGCCAATGCCAAGATCCCTAAAACCACTAGTACCGAAAAAAAGCCTATCTGACCTACGGAAAGATCATCAACCGTGGGGTCCATCTAACAACCACTGAGACACTAGTTGAAGCGGCAAAAGCCAGTAATTGAATGGTTCTGTGCAAGATGGTTCCACTTGTGTTTATTCCAGAGTCTCTTATGGCCTTTTCTTAAGCTATTTGAACAACAGGCAAACTAGTGAGTCTCCCTGTATTAATCCTTTCTCAGTATAAAAAGGTTCTGAAAGATATATTGAAATTTTTACTCTAGATATCACTTTTTTTAAAGTCATCCTTGTGAGACGTATGAGTTTCTTCGGAATATTAAATTCTAACATCACTTCAAGTAGTTTTTTTCTGTTAATATTGTCATAGGCAGCTTTAAAGTCAACGAACATGTGGTAGGTATCAATATTGTATTCTTTAGTTCTTTCCGAGATTTGTCTAATAGAATGCAATTGATCAGCTGTTGATTTTTCCTTCTGCAATCCACACTAGTAATTCCCACTAACATTAGAAGTGTATGTAAGCAATCCTTTGTACAAAATAATGGAAATGATTTTTTATATTGAATTCAGTAAGGTAATTTCTCTGTAATACAACATTCTAGCTTGTCTCATTTTTTATAAATAGGACAAAAATATCCTTCTTCCCACAGTCGGCATTTGTTCCTGTGTCCATATGCAACAAATTAGATAATGGATTGCTTTATTTAAATTCGTTTCATTGATATTAAATGCTCCGCCTTGATGCCATCCGATCCAGCTGATTTACTATTATTTAACTTTTTAATTGCAAGTTCAACATCATGTAGAGTTAATGGATTAGCTCCTATTATCTATCCCTACCCGAAAGCAGACTCTTCAACTACTCATGCCAACAAACCAAAGCCTCCTCCATGTCTCTGGTGATTTCTCCATTTCTTTTCCTACCAATTATTGTTCTGGGATTAAAATCAGCTCTGATATTATTTATCAGCTGATAAAATTTCCCAGCTTCTTTTTGTGTTTCTAGATTTTCAATATCTCTGTAAACTTGATCCAGGCACAATGTCCTTTTCTTCTATGAATTCCCTTCTTAATTCCCTTGCTTTTCTTGATTCTTTTTCCTCTTTCCTTTGCATTTCTAGTGTAATGTCTTTGAATCATTAGTCTTTATGGCTCATTCTTTCCTTTTGTAATCTCACTGCATTTCTCATGAAACCGATGATTACGTTTGCTTTCCCAGAATTCTATTATTGTACTCTGAGATGCTTCAAGAATATTTTCTTTAAATTTTGACAAGCATTCTCAGCTGTCGAGGTTTCCCCACTTGTCGACAGTTTATTCTGTAGTTCTCTTCTATACTTCACAATTATCTCTGTTTTCTATGGTTGTTCAATATCAAGCTTTTTAGATTTTTGTTCTCTCCTTTTATTATAATAATTACTACGAAATTAAATAACTGTATATAGAGATTTGCCAGTTCTCATGGGGATTCTTTGTTTTGTTTTAAGTTCAACGATGTGTAACAACCAAGTATTTGAAAAGGAAGTTTCTCTAAAAATACAGGGCTAAATGCGTCAATATAATGAGTTACCGACTAAGATGATGCATCGGGAAAATGCTAACGATAAAAATAGAGAATTTTAGTAAAACGTAATAAATAATTACAATGTTTTGAACCATGTAATGAAACCATTATTTAGATGTGTCTTTTAAGAGGAAGTATCTATAGGATGAGATATAGGAGAGGAAGTATCTATAGGATGAGATATAGGAGAGGAAGTATCTATAGGAGATATAGGTATAGGAGAGGAAGTATCTATAGGATGAGATATAGGAGAGGAAGTATCTATAGGATGAGATATAGGAGAGGAAGTATCTATAGGATGAGATATAGGAGAGGAAGTATCTATAGGATGAGATATAGGAGAGGAAGTATCTATAGGATGAGGAGTGTAAAATTAGGCACACTTTTGACTGCATGCACTTTTTATTAGTTTCAAAATTTAACATGTGGGGTATTCAAATATTTGTTCATAAAAGAACATGAATGAAATTTAAGACATTAGAGTAATAAGCGGAAATCTCAAAGTCTGAAGATTTTTTCAGGGTGTAAAGCTTGTCTACGCTATGCGCTCCGTTTTAATTCAGTAATCCAAGTTTTATGGATTTCTCAGTTTAAAACTATTTTTATAAATATTTATTTTTGATAAAGCAAAATAATTATAGCAAAAATGATTTAAGTTATCTAAAAGAATTATGAAGTCTTCTGTTGCATGGTCTCTGATGCCTGAGTAGAGTAGAGGTTTATACATAATGCTCAAAACATACATATTTTAATAAAGAATAAAACATATCTATACTTTTTAAAAACAACCAAGGCAAAAAGAACGTATGAATGATTTAACAACTGCGAACTTGAAACACTTTTAGGTTTCAAAATTTTTCTGAAGCCCTGAGATAAATCTTCGCCTTGCTAAACAGATTTAAAATTTTATTTTTAAGGTAGGTTTTCCACTGTTAAAATATTCTTATAAAAATAGAAATGCAATTTTTGAAAGGGCTGGTAGTCTTACCGAAAATTCTGAGCATAGAAACGTGTCTTTTATCTTTACTGAAGTGCCTATAATGCCAATGCAAAAATTACCTTAAACAGATATGTTTCGAGGATATTTCTTATTTTCGTGAGAGAAAAGTTTATTAGATGATGGTACTATATGTGCTACACTATTTTCTTTCGTAAACAGTAAATGTATTCTTTCATTTAAGAGTGAACATAGATATTTTATGTGTAGTTCTGCGGCAAACTTAAGGATGTAACTGATAACTCATTTTGGTCTTCTCCACTTTTTATGTCTGATTTGATTTATTTAACTTATTAGACAGAGTTTAAATAAAAACCATAATGTCTGTTTTAATGTTAAGGAACTATTACATTCACATTAAATAGAACATAGAACAATGATAACATCTCCCCTTAAGAATAGTTCCGAATTAAAGATATAATTTTTAAAGATTTGTTTTGAATTTATTATCATAAATTTAAAAAAACTATTAAATCTAAAGTTTTATTTTAACAAAATTATTAAAATAATCAATTAGAACTACTCTGACATATATTATGCGCAAATAATAACTATTGATTTTTATTATTCAATGTTATTTCGATGGAAATTACCTAATTTGAAATGTATGCTTTTCTAACTTTAAATCTATCAGAAACATACATTGATAGTCTTTTAAAATGAAATTCTGCGAAAACCAAGATCTACCAAAGCGATGTTTTGTAGGTATTTGTGTTTCATAAGTTGGACTACGTTATGCTGCCAATAAATGTTTCTAATATAAAGAAAAACGTAATATACAGTACCTGAGATATACGGTAATGGTTTTTTCATGTACCTAGAATACGTACTAAGCCGAATTATAGTTCCTAATAAAATGCCTCCACGCCGCTGTACTGCTAGAGGCGGTTAATATCAGGTTGCGGCAGGCAGGACTGCTTTCGTTTGAAGACACAGTGACATGTCATTCTTTCTTTCTTCCGTGGTGTTCTAGTCATATTTGCGCATACAGTCAAAAATGAAGTTATGGGAGGTTTTCCAAAATTGTCCAGTGCTGCAGATTGCATCTTACCGTACAATGCGTGCGGTGACCGGTTGCTATACAGCACATACTAATTAAGTTAGAACTTCTTATAAAACTTCTACTAATTGTAACTCGTAACGGAAATGTTTGGCTTGTTCTGTAACGGAATGATGAAAATATTAACATACTTTAAACGGTGACTTCATTTCCCATCTCTCCAAAATTCCATTTTGCTTTCTCTTTTAAGGCGTTGCCTCCAACAAAGAAAATCATGGTAATCAGTTTTGATATGTTTTAATTTTTAAGCAATTAAAACCGAAAATTTCTTGGCATGGCTAGAATACTCTTGAACAAGACACCACTTAAAATGTATTTACGCGAAAACGGGTAATAAAGACAGTTCAAGCTCTTAACGATAATCTCTCATATTATTTCATACTGGCATTTTCGGAACATTTTGGAGAGCCATTAGGTTATTTAGAAGCAGGAGAAATGAAAAATGAGCAATGCCCACGCCGGCAATCAAACCACGGACCTCTCGGTTACGCGTCGAGCGTGCTGACTGCCACACCACAAAATCAAGCGAAGAAGGCGGGAGAAAGGCCTTATAACTTGATATGCGTATGTGTATCATTTCGTGTCTCCGCATGATGCATATTTCAAACTGATCGGATGCATTCCTTACGATTTGAAAACTCCGCCATCGGGCTGATAATGATGATATAGCTGAAGAAATCAAACTAATTTGTAATTAATTAAATAACTAGAGATCCAAAATTGTGAGAAGAGATTGTATTTTGATTCAACTACCAATAATATCATTTAACAATGATATTTGAATAATTTAGCTTTACTGACAGATTTATTCTTGATCTGATCATACGTTCATCTAAAACTTCCTTCTTTCATGGGGAAAGTTTATATCCAACCACGTACAGCCATAAAGGAGAGGACTTTCTTTCCAAGATTTCTATTTTATTTTAGCACCTGTGTAATGAAGCCTGAGGGACTTGAACTAAGATATTTTAGGTTCTTCTGTATGCTATTACTTCAAATGACTGCCCGAAGTCTGAGGATAACCGAAAAATGTTTTTCTAAGTGATCAGATGCAGGTCATTTTAAAAATGAGTAGTTTTAGATTTCACTCGGTTGATATATTTGGTTATAGTGATAGCATGAGCTCTTCATAAATTTCCGTAGGATTATATGAAAATCTTAATAAATGTCAAATATTTCAATAGTTGGTTGATTTACTTCCTGAGCGTGATGGATCGGATTCGCTGGAAATCTTAAAATTACCAAGAGTGCATCAAATATAATCTACACAGCCTGTACTAAAAAAATAAATACACACAGCACTGCTTTTTCGCAGACTTAGATTATAAGATTTTGATTTAACACTAATAAAAATTTTAATAATTTTTCCACATGACATACTTTAGGCTAATGCATTCTAAAAGAGATGCATGCAAATCTATATTTAATTGAATTCTGAAAAATATCCCTGATTAAACTGAAAATTCACAAAATCTACAGTTTTCCAGAATACATATTTATGGTCACATCTTTCGAAATGCAAGCTGGAATTACGAAACTGTTAAAAGACAGAAGTAAATGCCATGAATATCTCCCAGAATTACGCACAACTTCCTGAGTTTTATGCTGGTTGTATTCATTAATCTCAGTCCATATGCAGAGTTATTTAAAGAAGAAATCATGGTGTTCTCTTTAAACACTCCTAAAGTCTTTTAGTTGTTTTCATTAGGTGATTTCTGAATCTTAGCAAAAATGTAAAATGATTCCATTTACGGAAAGTATTTACGCAAGCGATTGTGGTATAAATGTTCAGTTACGTTTGAAATACTCTGTCCTTCGTTTATGAAATACACTAGAATCTGAAGCTTTCGAATTACATCAATACTTTTTATCCCTTTCTGGCGAGCATCTGTTCTTTAATACAATAAATTATATTTCGGGTGTTTTGCAGTACTTTCTAATTTGATTTATTAATAAAAAATTAAATAGCTGCATATACGAAAGCGTTAAAAGAAATTTGCGCTCTTTGATTACTAAAATTTAAAATTTAAATCATCTTGAAGCGGAAAAGACATCAACATAAACAAACTAGCTTGAAAGAAATACTTGAAAGAAACATCAAAAATGAAGTTGCTATTAAAAGTTCAAAATCATAAAAAATGTAGAAACATTGAATGCTTCATAAAATGCTTGATAATAACTGGCACACTGCGCAAGAAAAAAAGACAGATTTATATTTCCTGTTTTACTGGGCCAATTGATGAAATTGTGTTTTTCATGTCTCGAAAGCGCGACTTGGGATGTACACTGCTGGCCACCCAAATTGCAACAGCAAGAAAGACAAAAGATATCACAACAAAATTTATTTAATAGATAACATGTTGACCAAGTATCAAATGATTAAATTTATAGACTTCTGTGAAGTGTGGTTCCTTCCAGAATCAGTAACCACAGTAGCCGCCATTGTTGGAGATCACCGCTGCAACACGCCTCGGCATTGATTCAAAGAGATGTTGGATGTGTTCTTGGGGTACAACAGAGCCACCAGCTTCCACACGTTGCCAAAGTCGGGCATTATCTTGTTGAAATGTGGCAATAAAAGAGCAGATGATTTGGGTGCGTGAAGGTTGTCTCTCAGCAGCTCGTCGCTTCAACTGTGCATATGCGGAAATACTGAAGGAAGCTCAACGAAAGTTATATATTCTTAAAGAGAAAGATTCAAGGAATCCGTGGATCTCAAATTTATTGCTGTTCTATGTATATGAATATTTTTATGGAACTTTTAGTACTTCAATAAATTCACGCATTGTGTAAGCCTCGTGCTACGCTTATAATCATCCGTCCAGAGGTCGAAGCCTAAAGGATTGCCTTAAAACTTATATCAATAGAAGCGCAACATCAGCAGGAGTACTTTAAGCCCAAGTCCTACACTAAGGAATAATTATAACTCTAACTATCGGCTAATTATCTTATTTTCACGTGGAAATCTGACCTCTGACCTTTCGCTTCGAGTCGACTAACAACCGGTTCAACTGCTCCCCCCCCAGGGAAGCACAATAACAATGGACGAGAGCCAGCTGACAAAGGATACTGGTGAATTGTTTCAGAAGGCATCGCAGCTCTAATTATTACGTCACTATCACAAGACCATATGCGTACTTCCCTACGAAATGCGCGAAACAGAAGTTTCTAATTTTTAAACAATCGGCCCAGTAGTACATTTTCTACACATTTTTGCTCAATTTTCCGGACTTATGGTTTTTTTTTTCTCATGTCTTCATAGCAGCAAGCTCGTATGACATCCTAATTAAGCGCGTTGCTAGTTATCATCCTAGGACTACGTGTTGTAACTTCTACCGCGTGTTTTTTGCGATCAAATGTGTACTACGATATTCAATTGTGTGCATCGTGTTGCGTTAGTGTTATAGTGATACGCTGTGATGTGCATCAGCCTTTTAATGATCGCCACTGCTAATTGGATTTAAAGATAGATGAAGAACAGAACTACGTCCAAGGTAGGACCTCGCCCCTTATTCTCCAGAATTAATTAATTAATTAATTAATAGTAACTATTCTCGCAGATTAACCATCAGCTTTGATAATTGTAACAATTTTTACTGTATTTTTATTTATTATTATTATTATTACTTATTGTCTATTGTATTAAATTTAATTGAACATTTAATTAAATTTTTAGTTAAATTATTATTATCTATTGTAACAAAATTTTACCTCACATTCAGACTTATCTATCATGCATATTTATTTATTTATATATTGTTTGTCTTTAAATAACTGAATTTAGTGAATTAGTGAAATTTTATGATCAGTGAATTGATGCATTGTGTATATTGTGTATAGTGAATATAAAGCATTACACATATTGTAACGCATAGCAAATATAGTGCATAGTGTATAGCAGTTACAGGACATAGCGTGTATAATTAAGTCGTCAATCTTAATGACCTAAGTGCATAGTGAATAAATGTATAATGAATATGGTGCATAGCGCACAGTGGTAATAGTGCATCTTTCGTCCACAGTGTTTAGTGAATATAGTGCACAGTGTTTATAGAGCATAGTGTGTTTACTATTAACTGACACCCTTAACGGCCTGTGTGCATAGTGAATAGATGCATAACGATTATAGTGCATAATGCAAGCGATATAGCAATTACAGTTGCAATCGTTATATAATTGTTATTGAACAGTATCAGATTCTCCACTTTAGTGAACACATCATGAACGACGGCGACACATCTCTTGCAGACCCAGAACTTGTTACAACGAACCTATTAGAAAGCTAGTCTCAAAGTTACGCTCACAAAATAGACACCCTCGTAGAGAAAGCAAAGAGACTTAGCATAACTGCAAGGAGCATTTCCTGCTACCATCTGACTTACGTACACAATTTCTAGATATGTAAGGTTTTAGTTAAACTAACCAAGTTTATTTTAATTTAAATCTTTTCTATCTCCTCTCTGCTTCAACTTCCTGTCAGAAGAAGCGCGCGTTTTTAGCTTATGCTAATTTTTGAAGTTCAGCCAAGCACTATTTAAGCCAGAGGTAGAAACCTCTCGGTGTGTGAGACCTTTGCCTCAGATCACGGTCACGCCACTCAACGTTCGCCTGACCAGCTAGCAGTTTAAATTTATAAGCCATAGTGCATACTACGTGATTGCATTGTAAAAAAAAATTAAAGTGCGGTAGTATTTAGTATATCTTGCTACGCACCCTTTTAGATAGAGGCCAACTTCCGCGAATTGCTCTGCGAAGCAAAAGTTAATTTAAGTTCTATTTTAATTTATTTAAATTTATTTGATTGTTAAGTTCGACCAACGTGTGGTCTGTTACGTTCTGTATCTCTCCCGAATTGGGAGGTTTGTATTTGATAGTGATTGAATAAAAGAGGATTTCAAATCCCTTCACGTGCAGTTATTATCCAGCCCAGCAGATACATCAGAACATAGCGTACCTTCCGCTCCCTGTTCCAGTTCAGGACTTAGAACATAAGGATAAGAACCCTTTACAGAATTTACAATGTTTCCAAAAAAGATGCACAGAACGCTAAGTCCTGACAGATATTCTTGAGGCTCTCAGGACACTAGCTCTTAGAGGCTCAAATAACACTACGCAGCTTTTAACTGTAGACGTAGGAACCAACACTGTACAGGAAGTACAAGAAATACCACCAGCCGTAGACGTAGGAACCAACACCGTACAAGAAGTACAAGAAATACCACTAGCTCCAGTGGCACCGCTGACAGCAACTAGAGTCGCGCGATCACAGACATACGCTCAAGCAGTGAACTCCACTACAAAGCATACCCTACTAATCTACCAAGCAGAGGAAACTAAAACGCATAAGGAATTTAAAGCGCCTTTTAATGAACGATTCCCACTCCCCAAACTTGGAGTGAAGGTAACGACCATCAGGAACCTACAGAAAGGAGGTTTGGCAATGGATTGTGAGACTAAGGAAGACGTCAATAAACTCGCTAATACCCTACAAAGCACGCAAGGCAAAGCACTGGTCAAAACTAAGCTACCTACGCATAGACTCCCAAGGATTGTTGTGCATAACGTATCGCCGGACGTCCAACTGGAGGAAATTGTAGGATCTTTAAGCGCAGATTTCAGTCTCAACACGCCAGCAGTGAAAGTACTCCACCGACATAAAGACAGAGGAAATGCTCTCAAGTGGATCCTCGAGTGCCAACCAGCACTAGCAGCAGCTTACCACCGCCTACTGCAAACACCCAGACTATTCACTGGCTAGCGAGCCAGTAGGCTTGCCGAATACACCAAAGGTGTTATAGATGTCAAGAGCTTGGACACACCCAGCAAGGGTGTAAAAACAAAGTCTACTGTGCTTATTGCTCTGGCAACCACAGCATCAAAGAATGCTCACGCGCATCGACAGCACAGACTTCAACTTTCATACGCACAGCAGTATGCATAGTGCCCACCCAGCATACGATGTCAAATGTCCGACATACATTAGGTACATTGAACGCGTCCGGCGCAATACAGTGTATGAATAGTTCCATGTCCAATAGCACACAGCCAGCCTGTACGGCTAGCAGTAATCCTCCGCATCCCAGCAACGATCAAACAAACACAAAAACGCTGCAAACAGTCCAAATGGCAGCCCACAAGATCCTATCAAATGAGCGCAGATAAATCTTCAGAGAGCGGAAGCAGCAGCAACCCAACTGGTCGAACACGCGACACAATACAACACTGATTTTCTCCTACTCCAGAAGCCATACTGCAGAAGCGGGCAAGTAGCAAGTCTCCCCATAGTGTGGAAAATATTTCAAAAGAAGTCTACGAATGCCCAACGCTCTAGAGCAGCTATTGTTTGCTGCAACTCTTCATGGTCGCCATATATCATCAAAGCGGAAAGCGACTATGTCGCAATTTTGGTCATCCTTAAAGGAAAACAATTCATCATTACCTCCGCGTATTCCTCCCCCACAGATGGCATACCCAACATCACACTATGCTATCGAGATGTCAAGCTAAAATGCTCATCCACGCCGCATATAATTGGTGGTGACTTCAATGCGCATAGTAGTGTCTGGGGCTATTCGGATACCACACATAAGGGCCAAGAACTGGAAGACTTTATAGCGCTCAACAGTCTCCATTTGCTGAACAGCAACAACGCACCACCTAGCTATGATAACTCGTATCACAGGGGCTGGCCAGACCTTACTTTAACAACCAATGACATCGCCAACAACATTAAAGATTGGACAGTCATGGATGACGAAAGTAATTCCGACCACAAAGATATCCATTTTTCTATTGACATGGATACAACTATAGCTATCCTTAAAAGATTCAAGCTGCCGGGCAACAAGATCAAACGACTCACATGTGCATTCTCTAGTCTCCTCACCGCTGAAGAACTGGCACTTGACAACCTTAATGGATCTGAAGAGATCAATATATACACGGATCGACTCCTAAACACCATACGACAAGAATGCGAACAAATCCTGCCAACACGAGCAGCTAAGAAGCTTCAGGTAGTCTCCTGGTGGTCAAAAGATCTGAGAAGGCAGAGACAAAACTGTCGGGCACTCAGACGCCGTATACGTGCCAGCCAAGATGACAGCGATAAATCTAGATTTCTTGAACCCTTTGACAAGGAGAGAACATTGTATAAAAAAGCCATATTATCAGCTAAAATCAAAAGCTGGCAGAACTTTTGCACCAACAACAGTAACCCTCATGGTGTTCTTCACAAGATTGCTACGCAAAACTTTTTCCATTCAGCGCAGATTCCCGTCCAACCTCTTCTCCAGCACTATGAATAATATAGCAGAAAACACTGCTACTCTCTTATTAAACTCAATATTTCCTGCAGACGACCCTCAAGAAGACACTGTAGATCAAAAACTCTTAAGGGAAAAAACCAGCATCCCATTCACACCGGACGACATACCCTTTACCGCCAAAGAAATTTCTCACTTGTTTCGATAACTCCCGCTGAAAAAAGCTCCAGGCCCTGATGGACTGGATTACGTTATACTCAAAGTTGCATACAGGGCGCGGCCGTCTTTCTTAATTGCCTACTTCAATACGCTGCTCCACCACAAAGTCTTTCCACAGGCCTTTAAGAAGGGACATGTTGTTCTGTTCTTGAAGAAAGACAAAGATCCGATGAACCCCAAATCATTTCGACCGAATGCCTCTTATCAGCGACGGGAAAGATATATGAAAAATTAATAGTGAATAGGATAAAGTTCCATCTCCACTGCACTAATTTTATCAATCCCAATCAATTCGGATTCCAGACAGGTAGATCCACAACACACGCCTTAGACCGCATTCACAGTCACATTCAAGCAAATAGAGCAAACGGCCTGCAAACAGCCTTTATCTCAATCGATCTTCAAAGCGAATTTGACTCCCTTTGGTTGCCTGCAATAAAGCAGGCCCTCAGAAAGGCACAGTGCCCAGCCAACATATATAGCGTGCCAGAAGATTACTTACAAGACAGACAATTACGAATATCAGATAACCAGGGAATCAGCACAAAAGTACAAATAAGAGGCTGCCCTCAAGGTTCATGTGCGGGTCCACTATTGTGGAACGTGACGTTCAATGCAATATTTGAGGCTAACTGGCCTACGAACACTACCATTACAGCTTATGCGGCTGATGCAGCCCTGCTAGTCAAAGGCAAAACACGTTATGACATAGAAAAAAATGGAAGCGAGACATGTGCAAAATTCGCCAACCTATGTAAAGCACTAAAACTCAAAATCTTAACTGGCAAATCTGCAGGTCTCATTATCCCCAGAGCAGGCAACAACCCCATCAGGAGCCCGTGCATCAAGCTCATGGAGCAAAATATAAAGATTGTTAAAAATCTAAAGTATCTCGGTGTAGTATGGGATCGTGGTCTCATATGGATCCCCCATATTCAGGAGCAACGAACCAAAACTTCGGCAATAGCAAGAAAGATTCGCCAGTTTCAGGGAAGAAACTGGGGATGGAATCCCCATTTACAAAAAGTACTTCACACAGCGGTGGGGGAAAAATCGCACTCTACGCGTAGCCATCTGGGCTAGTCCTATGACTGCTCGCAAGAAACGACAGCTAACAATGCTTCAACGCCCATTTGCCCTTGGCCTGTGTAGGTCATATCGTACTACTGCGACGAACTCTGCACAAGTGCTAGCAGGACTCATGCCCTTACACATTCAGGCGGAACTTGAGGCTACTTATACACGAGTTATTCATCTGAGAAAAGACGCCTCATTCCGTATTACTATGTATTGCCCAACGCAATATGAGCATCCGTGTAATACACAGCACACACATCCAGCTCTCAAAGGCCTCGGTATGCATGTCGACATCTCTAGAACACAACGCAGCTGAAGACCAAACACACGGCATACCAGAACAGTGCGCTACACTGACGGGTCGAAATACGATAATGGAGTTGGAAGCGCCTTTCTCTACGTACAGGATGGTAGGGTGGCACACGAATGGAAAGGGTCCCTGAGCTCCTACAATAGCGTTTTTCAGGCCGAATCGGTGGCCATTACGAGCGCCACTCAATACGTTATTAACAACAGCGTAGGAAATGCTAAACTCTTCAACGATAGCATGTCTGCCCTATACGCATTAAGTAATCACGACCACACCTCCCCGCTTATAGCCAACCTTCAAAAGCTTTTGCAAAGCAATCCACAATTTCACATCGACATGATCTGTATCAAAGCCCATGAAGGTAATGTCGGGAACGAATCGGCAGACACACTTGCGAAGGAGGTTACCAAGAACAACAATGCCAGAGCAGTTACTTTGCCTGCCTCCCCTTCACACCTCAAACAAGATCTGAGAGGGAAAGCAATGCAAATATGGCAGAAAGATTGTAAACGAGGAATGACTGGCCGAAGAACTTTTGAATTCTATTCGAAAGTCTCCACTGAGCGTTTAATGACCACCTCGCTGATTGTATGTTTTAACAACGGGGCACGGCCCCTTCCCAAGTTATTACTTGGAAGTCGACTTGGTATTTCCAACACAGATAACTGCGCATGCAGGGACGAAGGGACCCCGAAAGGAATCTCTTTCAATGGCCCCTGACGACGAACTACCACCTGCCACAACCTGCAAACAACCTCACGGCCTTTTGCAAATTCCTGGCTAAGAACAGAGCGGCTATGAACAAAATATGCAAAATTATTCATATAATAGCGGCTTATGGCCAAGACATTTGCCTGCCACAGTAGCGCAATGTAAATCTACACCTATCTCACCTATCTCCTAACTTTACTACTGCATCATGTAATCATGCCACGGTATTATGCTACTATTTAATTATATAACTGTTGTTGTATCTGTATATCTCTGCCATGTATATCTGCATAACCTTAGTATCGTACACTTGTAAGTGTTAATATCAACGTATCTGCAAATATTGTGTACTTATGTATTTGCTACAGCATATGTAAGCCTTGTACAGCAAACACCTCTATCGGTGTACTGCAAGAATAACACTATTAATGTCTCAATATCAACAGCATTTCTATAATAGCATTTTTTTTAGTCCAAAAGGGCTTTGTCCCTGTAGGACTATTGTTTTCGTTTTCCGATTTTGCGTCGGAAACATTAAAAGTCTGTATCACTTTTCAAACGGTTGCCAAAAAATATTGCAGCCCTGTATTATATTTGGAGAAGTTAAATAATGAAGAATATGCATAAATGTATGTATGTTTCTCACATTGTGATGGAGCGACGGTACCTAGAGCCATCCAATTTTGAATGCTGTGATCCTGCTGCGAATATGGGCATCTGGAATGCAATATTTGAAATCTAGAATTTGGTTTATTAACGATTTCATATTTTGTAAAACTTTAACGAATTTTCTATTAACAAACTCAAGGATTTCAAAGCGGGCAATGGCAACGTTGTACAGAAAAAAACATTTTTATCTGCAGCGCGTGAGACTGTGTGTAGGAAATTCTAAAGATATGTTCAGTTTAAAATAATTTTGTGATATTGTTCTTTAACTGAATTTTATGGTTTAAGTGCGAAGAACATTATATTTAATAAATAAAGGTAACATACAAAATGTTTAAAAAACGCCCCTTTGGACGTAATTTAAAATCTGAAAACTTTAAGACTTTTTTTTAATATAAGAATTTTTTATATATCAACCAACATGCAAGGTAATTGTCCTCCTGTTCTCAGAGTCACCGTCTTCGTAAACACGTACACATGTCGGCACTTGTAGCTTTACCTTTTAAAAAGCGTATGTGTATTTGCATATTTGTATATGTGTAACTGCTAATTTTCGTTTGTAATGTTTCGTTTGTGCATTTGTAAATATCTTGTATTTGTGTATTCCAGCTCGCGTATTTGCGTATTTCTATTGTATTGTGCATTTGCTTCTATAGGACTGCGTACCTGTAGGCATTAATATCAGCGTATCTATAAAAATCATGTACTTACTCTAGTATTGGGCATCTGTAAGTACTGTATTGCAAGCACTTGTATCGGTGTATTACAAGAATATTTAACATCACCAGCAATTCTATAATAGCATAGCATTATTTACATAATAGGAATTTATATTTCAATTTATATATCAACATGTATAGCTACTGTCCTTCTGTTCTCGACTTTTTTTTTAATACAATAATGTGTTCGATGAAACTGTAAACACAACAGTATCAGCGTTCTTTGTAAGTATATGAATATGTCAGCATTTGTGTATCTGTTTTTATTGCATGCCTATATTAGCGTATTTTTATATGTGTAATAGCGTACTTGCTTTTGTATTTCGAATCTGCATTCCCCCTATAAGTATTAGTGCCAGCATATTTGTAAACATCATGTATTTGCTCATGTATACTTGTGTATTAGCGATAGTATTGCTTATTTGTTTTTGCAGGAATTGTGTATTTGTAGTTATTAGCATTCAGTGTATCTGTAAATATCGTGTATCTGCTCAAGTCTTGTGCATTTTAAAGTATAATAAGTACCGCATCGGGTGTATTGCACGTATTCCCCCCCAAATCAGCATGTACCGTTTATGTGAGTTACTGTGCTAATGCTAAATGCATGTGTAACTGCTGTTTACCCCCCAAGTGCATGTCTACATGCCCTTCCTTCACGTGTCCTCTCTCCTCTACTCTTCCTCACTTTCATTACTATCGTCTTTTCTCCTCCCTTCTCTCTCTGTTATTCTGTGTTCATTTATATTTATAGGCATTTATGCCCAATCACAACATTATGTTATTCTACCACCTATGTAAAGGTACAACCGCTCC
Organism: Stegodyphus mimosarum; assembly: GCA_000611955.2. Classification (NCBI taxonomy): domain Eukaryota; kingdom Metazoa; phylum Arthropoda; class Arachnida; order Araneae; family Eresidae; genus Stegodyphus; species Stegodyphus mimosarum. The sequence continues at coordinate 248,319 of KK120022.1, read as the reverse complement.
AGTATGACACTGCAACCTCTATGTTTTAAATCATAATAAACTCCCTGTGCTGCCTTCTGTGGCTCCAGGGAGTTGTTTTTTCTAAATAGGGGAGCACGCGGGACACATGCCTGCTTACCTATGTTGGACACCAGGCGTCTCCGTCCTCCGTCACCTGTCACCTGTTGAAATATGGCTGTGGGCAAGCTCTGAAGGTAAGGAAGCACAACTGGCTCCAACACCTCGGAGATGTAGCGTTGGCTGTTTAAAGTACCGGCAATGCGTACTAGAGGAGTGGGAGAGTGATATCCAATACCGTCCTATACCATAATACCCGGTGCAGGACCAGTGTGGCGGCGCATAACGCAGCTGTTCAGCATCCGCTCTCCACGGTGTCTCTAGACTCGAATCCGACCATCGTGGTGTTGCAGACAGAAGCGTGACTCGTCAGTAAAGACAATTTCATTCCATTCTGCCGTCCACATCCTTCTTTCATCGCACCATTGGCGGCAGAGACGTCTGTGGTTCTGCGTCAAGGGTAGACGAAGCAATGGACGTCTTGCGGACTGCTGTAAACGGCGTCGAATGTTACGCGCAGAAACTGGATGATGTGTTACAGACTGAATGTGCTGTGCTATGGTTCGTGATGTGACTGAGCGATCCGTCACTGTCATGCGCACAATGTTCCTATCCTCACTTGAAGTGGTGCACTGAGGTGGATGCGATCGAACGCGTCGGTGCCCTCTATATCCAACGGTCACATATCCTCATTACAGTTGTTTGGCTTCGTCCAACACGACTACTGATTTCCCTGAAAGATAATCCACACTCTCGGTAGGCCACTATCCTTACTCTGTCGAACTCGGATACTTGTTCAAACGATGATTGCTGTTTATTACGAGGCATAATTGATCGTTTTCTTGAGAAAACCACAAGAAAAACACAATTGCCAAACTTGAAATCGTCGAAACCTCCAAGCCCTAAATAGCGCTTTGAAGTGGAGCCACAGGCGCGCGTGATGTGCGTCTGCGCTGAAATTCTAATCATTTGCATATCTCACCTCCGCTAATGCATGTTGTAAATTTCATGTTATTTGCATGCTTCCTTCAGGGTGTTGCATTTACGGTGGCCAGCAGTGTATATTAGATTTATATATAGCATTGTTCTAGCATAGGCATTTTGCCTCAAAATCGGACTTTTTCTGAAATAACATACCATTTCTACGACTCAAATTATGCTAGATATCAAATTTCGTAATTTTTGGCGAGAAATTTACGGAGAAATTAAAAAATTTAACTTGGCGAATTTTTTTCAGTTTGCGCCAAGAGTAATTCACTTGGCAAACTTCTTAATTTATAGAAACCTATTTTCCTTTCCTTTTTTTCCTTGTCCACGAGCGTAGAAAAGTCATCGTTCATACTTTGAAGTAATTTTAACAGAGTGCGTAAACCACACTTTCGTTATTATCGATTAAAATATATAAGCTAAACTTCAGAACGCTCCAAAATATAAATTCACGATATCTAAGGAAATTTTGAATAAAAAATCTAATTTTTTGTAGGTATGTTTAGAATATTTTTCGGAAATTTGTAAAAATTATTTTAAAATAAATCATACAAAACGGAAGAATTTTATTTGGAATGAACCTAAATTGCGAAATGTGAAGAGAAGAATCAAAGAAGTTTGAGCTATTCTTTTTAAGAACTACTCGTGCGATTTTTACAAATCTTGGCAGTTTGGTATAATTTGAATCGTAGAATCGAAATGTGGAAAGAAATTGGCATGCTATTTCAGAAAAATTCCGATTTTGTGTCAAAATATCTATACTAGAACAATGCTATATATAAATCTAATACATATCCTAAGTCGCTCTTTCGAGACATGGAAAACGCAAATTGAATTTTCTCAATCGGTCCAGTAGAACGGGAGACACAGAATAATTGTCCCATTTTTTTTTCTTTGTGCAGTATACCAACTTATTATTGGCACTCGTCTGACTCGACTGAAGCCAGTCTTTACAGCTTACAAGAGATCGCAGTCCCCTTTTTCCTGCAACCTATTTACCAAGTAAATTAGAATTGTGATTAAATTTATGCTTCTTCCTCTTTGTGTTATTTAAACAACATTACTAGAAAGCTTACTTAAATGTATATTTTTCTTATGAAATTGAAAAACCGTTTTATGTTTCTTACAGTCGATATCTTATATTACGATAACTAACCGTTTTCATTTATTAATTCATTTTAGTAATGGTTTATTTGAAAATTTTTTCAGATGGAGTTTTAATGCTTCAGCATACACTGAACAAATAAAACTTACGTATTTCTTCTGATGTGAAACTTTCAGTGACTATGAATTACTTCTATTTCAGTTTTTAGAAATTTATACAATGAAATTGGAATTTGAGAATTAAACACATTCTATTTATATCAAAGAACTTACTTTCCTATCTACTGATTTCTTAAGATGCAGAGGAATAATTTTATCCTGCAAGAAGAGATTTACTTTACTCTTTTCGACAGACTGTTTCAAGATCGGAGGCGAGAAATTAGGACATTTTCTTAAGGTGTCGACGAAAACTATTTCCTTGTCTGAATGTAATCACTGAACACTAGGCGCCTGAAGAACGAAAGATCTCTTTGGAATGATACGTTGACTTCGAAATAATTAACGTTGTTATTTGAAAGGAAAGAAGAATTGTATTAGTTGATGAAAGCTCAGAATGTTAATGCAATTTAAAATCGACCTAGGTAGAAATGCCTGAATAAGTGAATAATTTTCAAGCCACAGATGTCTTTAATTGTGATAAAGTAGATTTATTCAATTATTTTTATTAAATTAGAAATGAAAAAAAATTGACTGCTAAAAGAAGAAATTAAAGTTTAATAGCATTTCTAAAGTCAATAACGCTGAAAAAGTATTGAATTACTATTGATCAGAATATAGTGTTTTTGCCAATTAAATGAAGATTCCATTTTCCTTGAACTATGAAGCATTTCTAGTTCTTCACGTATTTTGTTTTTATTGGTAAATTTATACATTTTTTCTGCTTTTATTTTTGTGTTAAGAAATATTAATAACTGTTGAAATGGCTTTGGCTCAAGGAAGATCTCAATACGAAATTTATCCTTTTAGCATAAGTAAATTTAAGTAAGTAAATTCTCATTCTCTGTATATATATGAAAATATGCAAAGACGCACCCACCCATGTATACAATCGCACCCATGCATACAATATATATATAAATATATATATATATATACCCTATTCGTGTGCAAAATTAAGATAATCTGAAAATTATGTCTAGTTTTAAAAAAAGTATTGAACCAACAGTACTTATCATATAGGCCAAGAATAATGCAAATATTCAGAGTCGAATACGTGTGCACGTGCATGTTTGCGGAACTGTGCGTTTGGACGGATATTAGCTCAACAATGGTTTTTGGAGAGTTTGCATATTTTTGTATGCCCTTTCACATCATTCCCAGTCTTTATTGCAAGATCGGGGCATATTTCAGCAAGTATTAGGTAAAATGAATAGAGAAGAACCCATGGATGACGTATTGCGATGGAGAATTGTCACTGGATTGAGAGGTGAATGAAAACTCAGGTACGTGCAGAGAACTCAATGTAAGACCTCAGTGTAGAGCTCAGTATGGACCTCAAAGACTATTGTCGTCTAAGTTGTGGAAACAGGTTTTCGGGACACTGGATCCACATAGAAAACACCTGAAAAATGTAACCGAGAGCCGTAACGAAGAATGAGATCATTATTTGGCACTTTCAGCGCAGAGACACAGGAATACTAAAGTTTCAGTGCTCTCATGGCAGCTGTATGCTGCAACTGGAACTCATGTTTCACGCTCTAGAGTTGCCCGAAGCCTTCATGAGATACATCTGTATGAGAAAAGATCGCTGTTTGCATCCCGCTAACTGCAGCACACAGCAAAGCTTATTTAGTATGGTGCAGACAGCATTTACCAGACTTGAGTGGAACATGATGCTCTTTATAGATGGGCAAAACCTCTCCTTTGCGTGATGTCAAGGTGGTTGCTCTGAAAAACAAGTTTTTTTTACGTCGGGTTGATTTATTATCATAATTTGCCATTGGAATAGACAGTGTAATAATAAGCAAACAGATTGTTTAAGTGACTATTATTTTGTAAGAGTCGTTTGTTGAAATACCTTTTACATTCTGCTGCAAGCTGGGAAGATAAGGTAATTAGAATCTCTCTCCTGCGATTAGATGATAACAGCCCATCTGCATCATTTTGCCCGTGATATCTGATTGGCTTTCGGGAAAGAGGTGTGGCATCTCTGTCTGCCGATATAAAGTAACATGAGGCATAATTGCTCCAGTTGTCAATTTTGACAGACAGTTAAGTGATAAGAAATGGAAATGCTGTGGAAAAAAATGTAAAAACAGGAAGTGCTTTAATATTACTTGACAATTAGTTTGTTTTCAATAGGAAATAGGAAATCAAGAATAGATGATTTTGATGAAATGGTGATGGAGATAGAGAAGAGAAAGTTTCAGGCTGGTAAGTTCAGTCCGGAGCATGCAAATAATACGAAAGTTACGGAGGAAAGGGGGTAAATGTGAAGGAAAGAGGGACAAGCGAAGTTTGTTGTAAATAAACTGACGATGTGGATTTGATTTGAGACATCAGAGGACAAACAGATATCCTGATAAAGAGAAAAAGGTACTGAATAAACGAGAGGTATTTAAGGTAGTGTTATGTCGAATGGTAATTTTTTTAGCCCAAAAGAGCGTTAGCTCATGGCTATTAATTTCGTTTTGGAACGTTATCCTCCTCCGAATATGGGCATCTGGAAGCCCAAATTTGTAATTTGTTTTATTATCGATATCATATTTGTAACATTTTAGCGAATTTTTTATTAAGAAACTCAACGATTTCAAAGCGAGCAATGGCAACACTGTACTGGGAAAAATTATCTCCAGCGCGCGAGACTGTGTATTGGAATTTCTAAAGATATGCTCAATTTAAAATTATTTTGCGATATTGCTGTTGAATTGAATTTTATGGTGTGTGTGTGTGTGTGTGTGTGTGTGTGTGCGTGCGTGCGTGCGTGCGTGCGTGCGTGCGTGTGTGTGTGTGTGTAGCTTCGATACTAAAAATATGTATCATTTAGATTAGGTCGTATGTTTCCGAAAGGAAATACATTCTGTGCATATCTGAACAAAGTAACAGTTTTAAATAACTCAGTGGCACATAAAACTTTGGTGGACAAGATAAATATGTGTTATCCATATGGATTTTATATGATGAAATATATTTTATATCCAAATGAGTAGAAACTAATTATGGTCTAAAACAAATATAAGTTTAATATTATGCTTTACAAATATATTACAGAGGAAATATTTATAATATGTTAATAAAAAATTATAATAACAGCGGTTAAAATAAAATTGATGTGGTACCGCTGAATGCGTTAAATTCAAAAATAAATTTTATACATGAGTGATGAGTTTTTTTATTTGCTAGCTGCTTCAATATATATCACTTTGTAAACGTACGCCTAAAAGGTTTATATATGCGTCAAAAATTGTAAATTTATGTTTAACCGATTCTCTTTTCAGTTAACAATTTACATGTCTTAAATCTAAAAATGCCTGTATTTTCTTAACCAATAAAGACTGGGTGGTTAATTGTTAAATACGTTCCTTACAAATGCATATCCAATCATTTATTATATCATGCGAAGTGGATTCTGATATGTACGTATCAGAATCAGTAGCTAAGCTGTACCTACAGCTTAGCTGTAGATAAACCGAGTAAACCTAAGATGCATTAAAGGCGACATTTTGGAATAACTATATCAATTTTGCACGCCTTATTTAGCTACCTTAGTTATATTTTAAGAATATTTATTTATGAATGGTACAACAATATTTATTTAAGAATATTTAAACTATTTTCATCATGACTGAATTTTTGTGTATATATTGGGGGTCATTTTAAAAAGTAAGATAAGAAATCCATTTAATGTTCACTTGCCCAACAGCTGCTTTTGTAAATATATCGCTATAAGAAGGTAATGTAATGCGTAATAAGCAGTAAATCATGCACATTTACATTTCGTGCTTGAACTGAAAACATTACCTACATAATCATTTATATCTCTGCAATTTTTACGTTCGCTATTTATTTATTACTGCGGATTCCAGATTTATTTTGTTCAGCAAATCATACCTTCACTAGTCTATTTAATTTGTTTAGAGATTCCTTTCGTTTTCAGCGAGAAATATTTTAGTCCTTTCTACATTTAAGCTTTAACAATTTAGTGTGTTACCTAGCAACACCTTTATCTTTCTTCTTGTATTTCCGGCAAATTTATCTTCGATCTATTCAAAGAAATTTCGAGAGAAATTGAAAAACAGAACGTGATTTCTGCGCTTTACTCTCAGGAAGTGGAATTGAATTTGCTACTTTCAGTGTAATCAGGTCTAAAATGTCTACAGATTCTAGAAAATAAAAAATTGATGCAAATGAAGTTAATGTAGTGTAATTGAAACTATGGAAGATGATGTTTAGCTTCTTTTGAAATAGTCTGGAAGTGGATAAGGATGTTATATGTATATACATAGCATCAGAAAAAAAATTAAATAAGTGGATAAAGAAAGCATGCCTCTCAGAAAGTAAGAACCGCACAGAAATAAAAAGAGAATCAGCAGAAGAGGAAGTAAGAACTTTCTCTGCTACAAATTATTGCGTCTTTAGGCAGATTATTAAAATAAGCTTATAAGTCAATAATGTTGTCATTCTCATTGCTGAAAATATTTTGCTTATGTTTTAAGTTGTCTTTTGAAACTTAAATTGCATACATTTCATCTGGTTTATCAAAGTATATATTATATGTTTACTTTTGTTAAAAATTTGCTGATTTTCTTCTGTCTAATTTAAAATTCATATTAAAATTTCATACAGTTAAAATTCAGTCTCTATATTACTTCTCAATATTCATGACTTTAAATAACCAAATACTTTTAATTTGGGGGCTTTGTATTCATTCTAAATTGCAAATTAGCGTTTGTTTACTTCCTACTTGTCGGAAATGTAAGTAATAATTAATCACTTGAGTAAAATAATCGCCTTTTCAGGCTGTGTAACATAAAAATAAAGAAAACATTTTATTCATTTCCTATATAGTTTTTACTTTCTTAGACAATAAAACTTGTGATTTCTGTTGTCCTTTTTGAAAAAAAAGCGTGATAACTTTCAGAAACAAAAAGGGCAAATATTCGGAACGTTTGTTTTCTCTTTTCAATTCCAAAAAAATGATAGATGATATGTCATATTCCTAAATTTTAAGTTTATAAATGAACATCTGTTAAAATTATTTGTTATCTTTTTCATAATAACCTTATTAATCATGTTTTCCAAGTTCTCTACAGTAAAAATAAACGGCTGTGATTAAATTAACAACTGAGCTGGATTACTGTTTTGAAGCAATATGTTTAGAAATTGAAAGTTTTAAAATTCGGGACTGCGAAGTTGAACCAGTGTAGTTGTTAGAACGGAATCTGTTTCTGATACGAAAGGGATATGACGGTAAGCAATGCCTATTTTACAACCTCAAAACTGCTGGATTTGTTAAGAATTGAATGTGTTTTGAATTCTAAATATAATATGCATTTGAGGAGTTGCACAGCCACTTAAGGATTTTTTTAAGCTTGTTCAAGAGATGTAATTCACTTTACTTTCTGTGACCATTTCAACATCTATTTCAAACTGAGCTGGGTTTATAATTAGGGCTCAAAATTTCATCGTTGCTTAACAATACGTTGTTTCATCTATTTTGTTTCATTAAGTAGCATATTCTTTTTGGCTTCAGAAATTAAAATTTCTTTGAATTTTTTTTACATAATTCGGAACCCTTATTTCATGTTTCTGTCTCTAGCGTTTCAAATATTTTATGATTAACGTTTTTTTTGCAAATGCAATATAAATCATTATCTTAAAAATGAAAATGTTTTATTCCGATTTTGAATTTGAAAGTTAAAGGTTTGTTTGGAATATGACTAGAGATCTAGAACAAAGTCGCAGTGAAAGAACAAAGTCTCCTTCAGTCTTTAAAAGAGACTTACTGTTTAATATTTCAAGGGATTTCTCATTTTGTACAGAAACTACCATACCTATTTATAAACGGGAAAGTAGAGGGTAGTTATAATTAAAGTGACCTTATTCAGATCCCTGTAGAACCCATTCTGCCTATCGGATTTTGATGAAACTTGGTATACATGTTATATGGACAATGGAAAAAGTTTGACCACCAAATGGCAATTTTCAAAAATTCCTTATGCAAATTTGTCAAGCCTTTAAAGAGACTTGCAGTCAGAGCCAGAAAATCATTCTGTATGCCTTTGTCATCGTTAATCATGCCTTACAGAGAAAAGATCGAGCTTTACTGGTAAAACTGTTTTATGAGAATCGGCAGCAATAGCTTAGTTGCATTGCCTGAATATCGTCGTTTAAAGGGATTGCGAAAAGGGCTCATGTCGAAGAATGGTTTGAAGAAGAAGATAATGAAATCTTTTATTGCAGAAATCGTTTCCTTATTGTCCATATAATATATATATACGAAATTTCATCAAACTTCAATAAGTAGAACACGTTTAAGAGGGGTCTGAATAGGGTCATTTTAATTATAATCACCCATTATATAGGAAATACTTGTTTCTGAATTTACAGAAAGATTAAATTGCATTTTCCTCTTAACGCTTCCCGGAACTTACCTTCCAGTTACAAACATAAAATTTCAGAGAGTTTTCAATATTAAAATTCAGTCTTCCATTTAAAACTTTTCATGATATTCAAAGGATTTTAACCCATCATCTATTATCATATTATCCCTTTGGCCTCATGTACGTTTTCTCTATTTTACAATTATTACTGTTAATATCGGAAGGGTTACATTATTTGTTATGATAGCATATCATAAACAAATACAGACACCATAAAATGTCCTCTGCACCAAATATTTCTTATCGTGATCCCACTAAATTATTTCGTATTGTACAAATATTAGATATTTTTTTGAGAGCAGGAGATATGAAAAATGAGCAATGCCCTCGCCACGACTCGAACCATGGGCCTCTCGAATACACGTCGAGTATGTTGACCACTACACCACAAAGGCATGCTAAGAAGGCGGAACAAATACCATATGTATTTCCCCCTCTTTTAAAGGGCGACTGGGGATTAGGGGAAACAATTGACAAATCCTGGTGGTAAAAAATTATTGTTCGCCACCTTTTTTAGTTCGGCCGCCCTAGTACAATCACTAGAAATTTTCTGAAACGGAAGAGATGAAAAATGAGCAATGCCCTCGCCGGGACTCGAACGACTGATCTTTGGAATACGCGTTGAGTATGCTGACCATTACACCACGAAGGCTTGCTAAGAATACGTGAGAAATACCTTATAATATGAGATACAAATAATAATCTACTACAACAGTGCATTAAGAAGGCGTGAGAAATACCTTGTAGTATGAGATACAAATAATAATCTACTACAACAATGCATTCCTACTCTCATAGTGCAAGCAGAGAATCATTTCTCAGTAGAACCATTTCTCGTCGATTGGTTGAAAGTGGCCTGCACTCATGGCGTCCGTTACGAAGACTGCCATTGACCCCACAGCACAGACGCCAACGTTTAGAATGGTGCCGGACTGGAGCGATGTGGATGACAGAATGGCGGAACGTCGTGTTCTCAGATGAGTCACGCTTCTGTTTATCCAGTGACAGTCGCCGCATACGTGTGTGGCGTCGAAGTGGAGACAGATCTAATGCGGCAGTAACTGCGGAACGCCCAACGTGCGACGACGTCGCATAATGGTTTGGGCTACGATTCCAGGTCACCTGTAGTTCGTATTCAGGGCACTATGACGGCCCAACGATACTTCGAGAATATACTGCGGCCGGTGGCAATCCCCTACATTCAGGGGCTGCCTAATGCAATTATAACGGCCGACCACACAGTGCTCGCATCTGACAACATGTTCTGCAAGTTATACAGATGCTTCCCTGTCCACCGTACTCTCCTGACCTGCCACCAATCGAACATGTGTGGGATGTGATTAGACGCCGTTTGCAGACTCTTCCCCTGCCTCGTTCAGAAGACGAACTGTGGCAAATGGTTGAAAGGGAATGGAGAACCATCCCACAGGACACTATCCGCACTCTTATTGATTCTATGCCTAGACGTGTTTCTTCGCACATCGCTGTCCTCGGTGATCCTACATCCTACTGAGCCGACGCTGTTCTCACTCTGTATTCTGAGTATCATTTTGAAATAAAGGTCACTTATTGCTGCTTGCTGTCTCTGTCTTTTTCCAAATTTCATCACTTTCTGACCACTCCTTCTTGGTGTTGCATTTTCAATGTCGAGGAGTGTATATATGTCCAGTGGGTTCATTACATCAAATAAGGCTCAGAAGTGTTTAGTTTACTATCGGAATTTAAAATCTGATAATTAAAGGTCATTGTTGTCCTGTTCCTTGGTGAGTGAATAGTTTACTAAATGGCATCGATAATTTAAAAATTAGTCTATATAGCCAATAGGAAGAGGTTAAAGTGCTGCATAATCTAATTGAAATACCCACTAATGAAAATTAAAATATCAGGATTCTAAGGGAGCCAGTGACGAATATTTTAACTTTTCCTTTATTTGCTCAAATTACCATGTGATAGAAAATCCCTCATACGAAGTAGTGTTACAAACATTGGATGTTTACTTTTGAGAGCAAACAGATACGGCAAACAATTTATCCATTTTGGCACTGATAAGCCGTGAAGCCTGGAAATTCTCACTTCCAAAAAAGAGGTAAAATTTCAACTACTTATTTATTTTTTTAATACAGAAATCCGAAATTCAGATAGCAAGTATTTCAAAGGAGCTGTTTCAAAATAGGGTTGGATAATACATTGCATTATCGCTAAAGTGCAAAGAATATTTTTCAATATACCAATAGATTCCAGGTATCAGTCTTGAACTGCATACAAACATAAAAACATCTTTTATTTTTTGCCGTCTGTATTTTTTACATTGATACTTCTAAAAAAGAATTTTGATTATTGGATACAAACGCAATGATTTGCATTCGCTCGATATTGTTAAAATCTTATGATATTGCATATTGTTAAAATTGGAAAAAAATTTAGTAACTATTTATGTGCTAAAAACACTCATCGTATTATTACGTATTTATCTGAACACTAGATATTTTATACTTTGAAAGAACTCTCTTAAATAAAAGGGAGTTCATTTCAATGAAATCGATAGTTTACACAAGAAATGCAAAAATGCGTCAGGGTTTCATTTTAAATATTTCTTTTTAAGGGATTTAATTAAAAATTTGTAGTTAAAACATTCTCTTTGGCATATGTATTGTGAAGTTACATATGCAGATTATGTTGTTTATAAATTTAGAAAGTGCCATAACGTTAGTTTTTTTAATTACAATAAGAAAAGTCTTAAAGGCCTGTAATATTCAAGCTATTGTAAGATATTAAAGTACACCCCCAAAAATAACCTGCATCTGTTTTAAACATTTGAAGAAAACCTAATAAAGCTAATATTTTTTATTTTCTCATTTAATGCTATTTATTAGCTGATGCACTTTAAAATTTAATTTATCATCTGATTTTAATGGTATGTTTGTTACTTTGACTGTAGTTTCAAGTTGGTAACTGATAACGGAATTAGGCACAATTTATATTTTCAACTGAACATCCTAAATATGAATTCGCTGAAAACGGAGCATATTAATGTCAGTTTTATTAGCTATATATGATAAATATGACTTCTAGTTCTCTGCTTATAAATGAAATCTAAAAGATTTGTCAGGAAAATAAAGTATGCTGCTAAAAGTTTTGTAAATCAGTTTTTAAGAAATAGCGACATGAATTAAGCATACTAGTTATTTTATGAGTTTTAAAAAAAGAAGATTTAATTTTATATGCTTTTTATATTAATTGATAAATTTATCTTTATTAAAGATTATTTTTAATTTGTAAACTATGAAAGAAAAATTTCTGATTTAGGAATTTTCTTGTGAATTTTGGATTTCATAAATGATCTGCAGAAAACTTGAAACTTTGGACTTCTCTGAAGTTTGTAATCACTTTAATGTCGCATAACAGTGGCATTAAAAGTTATTCCTATACACCAAAATAAAATAGGGGTTATTCAATTCAATTGAATATTATTTCTTCAGATTATAAGTCAATGAAAAGTAATTTTCTGTTATATATTTTCCGTAATGTTTCCGTTAAAAAATTAAGGAACGTACATGCAAAGTGAAAAATCAGAAAATCCTGCTCTTTTTTTGTTTGGCACTGTCGTTTATATAGTATGAAATATAAATTACTAAGTTACAGAAATCAAAAACAAAAATTGAGGAACTCTATTATTTATGTTTATCAAAGGAATAATTTTTTGGCCATTAACGAATAATAATACATCTTGAAAAGGATAAAAACCTGGCAATTTATATAAAGTTCCCACAGAAGCAGATAATTAAAATAGTAGATGCCATAGAAAATTCATATTCTGAGAAAATACAGGAGAAAAGGACAGTAAATTTGAATAACAATTAAATGTAATGTCTGATGAAATGAGCAATATATAAAACTCAAAAATATGCAAGCAAAGCGATGTATATTCAGCAGAAATAAATACTATTTTATTATAATTTATATTCGAATATTTTTATATACACTCTTAGACAAAAAAAAAGACGCACCAAGAAGGAGTTATCCGAATGGGACGAAAATTGGTAGAAGTAATGTCCGTGTACAGAAAAACAAATGATTACAGTTTAAGAAAAATTGGATGTTTTATTGAAGTGACAGAGCTTCATAAAGTGAAAAGTCAGTAACGCGTTTGTCCACCTCTGTCCCTTATGCAAGTAGTTATTCGGCTTGGCATCGATTGATAGAGGTTGCGGATGTCCTCCTAAGGGATATCGGGCAAAATTCTATCCAACTGGCGCGTTAGATCGTCAAGTTTGTTGAAGTAGTTGGAGCTAGTTAGAGCTATTCGAGCTAGTTGGAGGGCCCTGCCCATAATGCTCCAAACGGGCTCAATAGGAGAGAGATCCGGCGACCTTGCTGGCCAAGGTAATGTTCGGCAAGCAGTAGAAACATGTGCAGTGTGGGGGCGGACATTATCTTGCTGAAATGTAAACCCCTGGTGGCGTGACATGAAGGGCAACACAACGGGCCTTAGAACTTCGTCGACGTACCGCTGTGCTGTAAGGTTGCGACGGATGCTAACGAAAGGGGTCTTACTATGAAATGAAATGGCACCCCAGACCGTCCCTCCTGGTTGTCGGCCTGTCTGCCGGAAGACAGTCAGGTTGGTATCACACCGCTGTCCGGGGCGTCTCCAGACTCGCGTTCGCTGGTCATCGGGGCTCAGTTCAAAGCGGGACTCATCACTGAAGACTATTCTACTCCAGTCAGTGACATTCCAGTGCGAATGAGCCCGATACCACTGCAAACGGGCTTGACGTTGTACAGAGGTCATTGGTAGTCGGCACAAGGGGCGCCGTGACCGCAGCCCTCTTTCTGTGAGCCGTCTATGAATGGTACTTGCGGTCACTGAAGCACTGGTTGCACGTACAATCGATGATAATGGTGCATCTGGGGTTGTGAGTGCCTCTGTGACAATTGCTCAGTCTTCACTTTCTGTCGTTTCTCTAGGACTACCGCTTCCTTCTTGACGCTGTGTGCGGCCATGGTTCACCCATTCCTGCCAACATCGTCAAATAGTGGCATCCCTCCTGCTCAAATGTCGAGCTATTCGCCGATAAGGCCAACCGGCTTCTGAGCCCAACTGCACGACGTCTCTCAAATTCTGACATCTGCGCATATCGTTCGCGCACCTGTATGGGAGGCATAGTTACTGTCTACCAAAGAACACGGAATGAAATTCGTGAAGAATTTAAGACGTGGAATCGTAATTTCTGCTCTTAAATATCCTGCCAGTTGCGCAGTTCAGATGCGCTGTAGCGACAACCTTTCATTCATTGGCAGCCAAAATGTAAAATTTTGCATTTTCCGTCGAAACCTGTATGCATATCAATTTGTGTCCAATTTGCTTTATATCTTCTAGGTGCATCTTTTTTTTTGTCTAAGAGTGTACATCTATTGATGAAACTTCACATTTTCCATGTGTATTAATTAATTTACAGAATTTTTATTTCATAACCGATTGTTGAAAAAATAGCAATTCATGAGAAACCTTTTTTTCTAAGCTGAATAAGTTTTTTATATATTTTTTATATAAATAAAATCAAGCTGTAAACGGTTATTCTTAATGATGCTTATATTATTAGTTCAATTATATTGTATACTGAAAGCTATGAATATATATGAAGCTTTTATTTAAAGTCATTATTTTATAAATCATCCTTATCTAATTAGTTTGTTAAAATAATTAGATTTATATTAAATATGCACTTTATTCAGATGTTCCAAATAGCTAGTTAGTTGATATATATCATAATTTAGAAAAAAGATACATTAAAAATTAAATAATATTTTAATAAATACAAATGTTCCAATAAAATGGGCTGTATTTACAAAAGGCCTCTGCAACTATTCCAAAAATATAAAACTAGTAAGGTATTAGTTTTACAGTTTACATTTTTAACGCTCAATAATGTGGTATATAAAGATGCGAAAGGAAATGAAAGAGAAGACATGAAATCTACGTCTGCGCAACAGCATGGAATTTCGCAGACATCTGGACGTTTTAAAATTGACATACTGCGATGTCTTTGCAACATCATGCGTAACGAAGTTACTAAGTCATTGCGATGTCATCGTGCAATTTTGGTTTTTGATGTGACCCCACAATTCATCTTCGTTTTGCGTAGAAGCGGAGGTACCAAATAATCGTCCAATCATTTCTCCTAAGTATTCTAGTGGCGAAAGGTCGGGGTATTAGATTGGACCTAAAGGAGTACTTGTATACCTTGTATTTCATTGTGGGGAAGCACAGCAATGTGTGGCTGGGCGTTATCTTACTGAAAATTGACGTTTTCAATGCTCTGAAGATGCATAATGATATGGAAGCTGAAGAACCTCATCAGCATAGCGATGTCCCTCCATTGTGTGCTGGAAATGAACAGTTGTTAGTACTAATGTTATCCAAACCAATATTCCAGGTTAACGGGTCATGTGTCGTTTGAAAATGCTAGATGTATCCGCCCAGTGAGCATATTGCTGTCTCACACAATTCAACATTTATGAGGCCGAAGCGAAATTCACCTGCGAAGTCGATTTGCATTCCCCACAACTCTGCTGCACTTCCGTTGCAAATAGTCAAGACCAAAAATCACTATTCATAAAAACTTTAGTGAAGGATATCTTGCCATCATACTTGCATAAAAAAATTCACGAAACTATTCACGTTGATACTGAAGCTGGCGAAATATCCTGTATACTTGGCAAACTGTTTCAAGTTGTGAACATCTCCTCTCTCGCATTGGAATTTCTACGGGGGAGCTGCGTAGCTTTAAATTAAGCCGGAATGGATAGTTTAGCTTGTTTTGGATGCTTACATCCTGCGTAATAATTGTCTCATAGGCTTACTTATGCAATTATTTGAGTAATTTGTTAGAGTATTCTCCTAAAGAGATTTTCATGCAATTCATTTGCTTCTTCACAGTACGGTGTTTTGTCTATCATGAAGAGCATAAATACTCGTAGGAAAGGATAAATAAGCAAAACAGCAGAGTTAAGACCTTATCTGTTACGAGTTTATAGAAGCTGCCCTATGAGCGATTTTAGAGTATTTTGAAATTTCTAGCTTCTTATGAAAATTTTCAGCATATCTTTGCATTTGTCTTGAACTGTTTTTAAATCCTTATCTTGCATCTATAAGCTTTTATTCATCTGATGTTGGAAAACTTTTCAAGTTCAGTTGGCCTGCGTGTTTAAACAGTATTGTACAAAACCGTAAGTCATATTTATTCTAAGAATTGATTATGGTTTTGCAATATATGAAGTTGAGCGAAATATTGGGTCTGAAATAATTGAGTCTGAAAATACTTCCTCAAAACAACACGGATACTTTTGCAACACTAGTAAAAGATTAAAATAAGCAAGTCGTAGATAAGTAGTTTTTACCACACAAAACTTTTTTTCTCATTCAATTCATAGCATCCCAAAATTTTATAGAGCTTATATCTTGTCAGAGCAGATGCAAGAGATGCATGTTAGCAAGCAGCAAACAAAGTAGGGCAGAAAAAGCTGCGTATCAGTATTGCGACATTTATATTCGATTTCATATTGAATGTACATTAGAAGAAAAGGAATCAAGGTATAAAATGAAAGAACTTTCTTTGGTTATAATTAATATAATATTGTTTATTAATGCCATTTTAATAAACTTTGAAATTCCACGATTAATTAACCATTTCATTAACGCTCGGAGTGTTAAGTAAAAAAGCCTCTTTAATCTGACTGAATGAGAGCAATCCGCATTGCAGCATGATTTCCTAAGAAACACGAAATGTATTAATTTTGAAAGGCACATTCCAGAAGGTTATACCAAACAATATTAAAACAATTTCTACTTTTAGTACAAAAAGAGAAGATAGCCAAACTAAAATGGAAAATTAAAAGGAATATTGTGAAATTTAAATTAGTAATTTTTTATATTTTATTTCTTACATATATTTCTTAGCACAGGCTCAGGCAAAGAATGAAGTGGAGCAGGAAACTATGCGTGACTACCAGGAACAAGACTAAAGCAGAAAGAAAATACTGCGCATTAGTACCGGCGACGTTTATAGTATAAAATTTCTTTAATCTGATTGGATGAGAGCCATACTCATTGCAGCATGATTACAGAAGAAACATGGAACGTATTAGTTTTGAAAGACCACTCCAGAATATTATTATAAACAATTCCTGCTCTTAAAACAGAAAGGAGAAATAGATAAAAGTAAAGTTAAATTAGTAGTTTCCTTTCATATTTTATATCTTACATCTATCAAAACATGTATCCATACAAATGTAAGATAAAAATATGTAAATCAAAATTATAATTTAAAGTAACGGTAACTCTTTAATTATCCCTCTCTCCTCTAAAAATCGTAATAACTTCTCTGGATTGCGTCCTTTTTAGATCATTCCATTTTGCATGGCCTGCATAGAGCTGATGACGTAATGATTGGGAAGTGAATCTTTTAACTCAAACCAAAACTTTTCTTTTCGTTGTGCTTTCGGATTCTATAACTACGCACTTCAGCTCCTCTCCTTGCGCTGATTTGCCGCTATTTCGTTGCGCTTGCTTGCTATTGCAATAATACCCAAAATGTAAATGTTCTTGAAAAGGCACGACTAGAGTGCGAAGTGATTATTAGCCACGAACGTCAACTGAAAAAATAAAAATGGAATTAAAACCGAATTAAAACCGATATATCCAAATCGGATTTTAAAAATTATGCAGAATAGCGTCTTAGCGACATCAATATGGATTTCCTTTTATCTCAATGAAGAAGAGCAGTATTTACTGAAATTTTAAGCGGAGTGTATTTTTAAATTAAAAAATTAGTAATAGTAACTGAAATTTTTCTTTTCTATAGTCTTTTAAACTTATTTAAGGACATCAACGCGAGCGAAGTGCGGGGAAAAGCTAGTATATATATATATATATATATAAATCAGAACCGCCAGCGAGGCGATGTCATCTGTCGCCAGCCCAGCGCAGCGCAAAGCAGCCCAGACGAGTTCCAGACGTGGACGAGACCAGACGTGTTCTCTGTAAGCTGACGATGCTGAGGTTGACCTGCTTTCTAGAAGTTTGAGAAGGGATGATGTCCCAGTGGTGTTATACAACCCACCAGCATTTGTGAACCCTGATCTTGTCCCCGAGTTTCGACAATATAAGCAAAACTGTGAACTCTTGATTATTAAATGAACAATTCGTGAACTAGTCTTAGTCGTGGGGTTATCATTATCTTTAGTTATGTCAATCTTTCATGTTATATTATCATTCCATCTTTCATCATCTTTATTCATATTAGTAATTTCATAATAAATTTACTTTATACTTATCTCGTGCTTTTGGTCCTAACACCCCCCCATATATATATATATATGAATACTTTAAATTTGCTTGAAATTAAACACATTCAATTTTACGACTTCGAGAACTTTTATACATCGTTGCCCTTGGATGAAATATATAATAGCCTTCTTACTCTTCCTCAATTATTTCCACAAATCCAGGTTATTATAACTTCTGAAGAAATGAAACGGTTTCTTAACAGTGTACTTTTTAACAATTACTTACAATTTAATAACATATCTTTAAACAAGTGAAAGGAATTCCAATGGGCGGAAATTGCTCAACAGCAATCTGTGGACTCTTCCCCTTTACTCAAGAATTTAAATTTGTACGTTCGCTTAAAGACGATGAATACAAGTATTTCCAACACATCTTTCGCTGTATTGATGAACTTTGGCAAACTTAAAAATGCTAATATTTACCCTTCTTGCCTCAAACTTAATACTACTAATACATTGTAAAATGAAGTAGTTTACCTAGATCTTCATAGTCTAAATTACAATCAAATTAAAATTTTTGGTAAACGTAGAGACTTCAATTTCCATACATTAAAACTCACTAACTGGAATTCTAACATTTCAAAAAGGAATATAATCGAAACTGTTAATGCACAGCTTCTCAGAATTAAAAGAATCTGTAATAACACTGAACTCCTTCAAGAGGAAATTCTCTACTTCATTAAAATATTACAAAACAATCTTATTCCTCAAACGGTAATTTAAAATTCCTTAAAAAAGCTGGAATTTAAAGTTTAATTATTAAATTTAAATTCAATATTACTGATATCTGGCCTTACTTTTCTGTTGCTAATTTTAAGGGCCTCTTTCGTTTGCAATCGCTTGTAAGCCCTCTAGCAAGAAGAATTACGACTTTTTCTAACAAATCATGCTTTTTTCCGAATTTCCACTGCTTTCAGGCCAGAATTTACATTTGCTAAGTTTAGCCATTTTGTTCTTCCCATTCTAATATTATGTGCGTGACTCAGCACTGAACTAGACGCCATTTTGTTGAAAAGCTTTCATCTTCGATTTTCAAAGTATTCCCCTGTATGCCCTCCCTCCCCTCTGTCCAGATTTCCACACTGGCCGTGGCGCTTCATTGGTTAAGCAGGATGACGTTTTCATACCCCTAATTTACAAACTACACCTCATTAGTTTTCTTCAAATTTTTTCTGGTTGCTTAACTTTTTATAAGTCTAATTCTGGCAACCTCTTTCAGCTTTTTTGACTCATTTTTATTTGTTGCAGCTTCTGTTTAGGTTCCAGGTTAGTTCTTTTTCTTACATTTTTTAATGAAATTGGTCTTAACAAGACACTTGAGTTTTAATTTTAATTTTTTCCGCTTTAAGTTTAATTTCCCTAGCTCATTGGGATCTCCCTTAAAATTATGTAATCTTTGACTAACGCTTAATTGACTTTTAATGTTTATTTGTAAATTCGCCTTCTAAGCTTTTTGTATAGTTTTTTTCAGTAGCGTTTTGATTTTAAATTTATGGCAGGCGCGTCGGGAAAAGAAACGATAACAATTGAGACCAACTGTATTATGTAGATTTTTATCTTTTTTTTTCTATTAATGTTTTTTCTCTTCTGTCTCAATTATTGTTGTTTGACGAAACACGTAATGGAGTTTAGCTGTGCTCGAAATTGTCACGCTCTCTTGATAAGTCCGTGACAGACTCGAGTTAAGCTAAATTGCCATTTACTGCCATTCTTTTTAATTTATTCTGGTGTTTTATTTTTAATTTAGTTTATGCTTAAAATTGTTTTTAATTATTTACGTGTTTAAAATTTTTTAAATGTTTAATTTCTTCAATACCAACATTTAGGTTTTTAGTTTTTTCGCAATTACTTTTACTTTTAAGTAATTAATTTTTGGTGAAGTTTTTTAAATTCTGCAACGTAGGTATCGAAATTACTTTTAGGCGATTGCCTTTAGAATTTTTCTCTTTTTGCATATCTTTATATATTATATATATATATCTTTATATATATATATACATATATATATATATATATACACTCACGTTTGTGAAAATTGCAACACCATGAAGGACTTACGCGAGTGAGCTGAAATTTTCAGGAAATGCAAAGTAGCGCATGATATGCAAATGATTAGAATTGCAAATCCGTAGCGCATGCGTATGCTGAGCAGCGCCCTCTGAACGGCTGATGGATCCGAATAAATAGACGGCTGTAGCGAGGCGTGTATGGTTATCGGTGGTTATCTGCTAGTGGTAAACGTTAACTCAATCTGTACTTATGCCTCGTCGACGAAAGAGAGCGAGATTTGAACAACTTACAGAGTTTGAACGAGGGAGAATCATCGGCCTTCGTGAAGCTGGATTGTCGTATCGTGCAGTAGCCTCTCGTGTGCAGCGTAACAGCAGCACAGTGATGCGCGTTTGGAAGCAGTGGACGGACGAGTGTCGGACAACTCGGAAATCCGGGAGTGGACCCCGAAATGTGACGTCAGCTCGCGATGATAGACACCTGGTCCGCATGGCGCGGACGGACCGTACAGCTTCCTCTAGACAATTGGCAGCACTGTGGTCAATAGCTACAGGTGTTTCATTGTGTGCTTCATCAATTCGTAGACGTCTGCTGCAGTGTGGACTGCGCGCACGGACTCCTTTATACAGGATCCCCCTAACGCACGACCATCGCCGCCTGCGGCTACAATGGGCCAATCAGCATAGAGACTGGCGTGCTGATTGGCAGCATGTCGTGTTTTCTGACGAATCCCGCTTTAATTTGTGGTACCATGATGGCCGCATTCGTGTCAGACGCTATGCCGGTGAACGCCACCTTCCGGAGTGCATTATCGAACGCCACAGTGGACGAACACCCGGAGTTATGGTCTGGGGCGCCATAGCATATCATAGACGATCTCAATTGCTACGAATTGTGGGCAATCTGAACAGCAACCGGTATATCCGTGAAGTTCTACAGCCCGAAGCTGTTCCCTTCCTTCAAAGCTTGCCAGGCGCTGTATTTCAACAGGACAATGCCCGCCCTCATACTGCTCGGATTGTTAAATCCTTCTTTGCAGCGCAGCAGGTACAGCTTCTTCCTTGGCCTGCGTGTTCCCCGGATATGTCGCCAATTGAACATGTGTGGGATGTCATTGGTCGGCGTCTTGCTCGTGATCCTCGTCCTGTTGCGTCTGCAGACGAACTTTGGGTACGCGTACAAACGATATGGAATGCTCTTCCTCAGTCAGACATTCAAACTTTGTTTGACTCCATGCCACGTCGTGTAGCAGCACTTATTGCGGCGCGTGGTGGCCACACAAAATACTGATTCTGGTCTCTTGTTCTTGTTTGTTTGCTTTGAACATTTAATCATTTATTTGTACCACTACCACTCAACTGTGTATTAAATTGCATTCAATTATGACGATTCCTTCTTGGTGTTGCAATTTTCACAAACGTGAGTGTATATATATATCAGTATATTCTGTAAAAGAAGTCCTGCTTATCCTATCTGAGGAAAATGTGTAGCCTAAAAAATGCATGTATAAAATTTTAAAGTTCACGAAATATCAAGTTGAGCAGTTTGTACGGGAATTTGAAACAGTCAGGTGAGAACAATAGTGTAATCTTTAAAATTAAAATTAAAATAAACCGTAATAGCAGCAGTGAAAAACACAAGAAGTAATGTAAATCGCAATGAAAATGATTAAAATCAAAGTATTAATCTCCTCTGTTTATTGTCTGAAACAGAACTTGTCAACGGAAAGTAGTTGAATAGCTGCTTGGTTTGCCAGCCAAATGCATAAGTTACTATGAAAAGGAATATATATATTGTAGACTCATTAGGTATATTTGAAGCAGGATATGTGAAAAATGAGCAACGCCTTCGCCGGGACTCGAACCACGGTTTTCTCGAATAGGCATCGAACGTGCTGACCACTACACCACGAAAGTATGCCAAGAATGCTGGAGAAAAACCTTATAATATAATAATTATTTTAATCAGTTAATTTCATTTCTTTCAAATCGTCCATTCTGTTAATCAGAATGTCAACAAATTCTCATCAAATGTGAAATAAATACAGAAAGTCGAAACTTAAAATTCGGGCTTCGAGGTGTTCAGTTGGAGGACTCTGTGTGTTCAAAATCTGTGTTTCTAGGCGGTCGTTTTTCTAAAATACAAGGAACATATATATATATATATATATATACAGATATACATATATCATTATTTATTAGTATATATATCTGCTTCAAGGGATAATTCAAATAATTAAATGAATAAAAATAATAAACTTATTGACAGGAAGAATATAAATCAAACTGATACGAAAACAAAACAAAAGTATGAAATAAAATGATAGCAAATTGTTACAAATTCCTCAGCCTCTTTGATGGAACAGTCGAAAAAATTTCCAGCCCAGCCATGTTTGAATGTATCCAGCGAACAGCAAAATAAATTTATAAAATGAAAAATGTTTAAAAATAATTTTAAATAATATTGCAATACCAATAAGAAATTTATAGTTCTGCAAGGTCATTTAAAAAGTGCTACTAAAAAGTAATATTATTTTTTTTAAAATAACTACCAAGATACAATCTACTCCGACGTGACACTAAATCAGTTACAGCATAAAAATTAAGCTGCACAACGTTAGAATTCTTTAAATTAGAAACTACGGAATTCATTTAATTATGTTCCTTTCTCTGTTTCCTCATTTTGGAAATATTTTTTATGAAAAGTGATATTAAACAATTTTTTGTGCTTCACTTTCAGGTAAATTACCCTTTAAACTAATATGGTACCTTTTTCTGAAAATTTAATTTTAAATTATTACTTTTGATTTGCGTCAGTTATTGAAAGTTTCTACCATTTCATTCATTTCACATTTCTTGAAAGCTTATTAATATGGGATGGCATCGTCGATAATAATCACATGCCGCTGCAAGCTGTGCGAAAGAAGTTTTCCCTCCCGCTGGAGGGAACGCAGTTGATTCCGCCATTAAGACGGTAACATGACTGTTAGACGTTTGAATGTAAAAGACGCTGGTTTGTATTCATCTGTAAATAATATCATCTATTTCCTTTTATGAATGTAACCACTTTGTAGTTTGTAGCAACTATTCATGTTTCCATTAAATTTTCGAGTTTTCCATAAATCGGATTAATTATTGAAAACCCCTAGACAACCATCTCTGAAATAAACTTACACACATCATACTCCTAGATAGTAAGTGCCGATCCTACATTCCTACAGATTTTGGGCGCTCAGGCAGCGATGAGCCTAGGAAGAATGGCCGTGAATATTACAAGAGAAAACGAGTAAGTTTGTTTCGATTATTACCATATTCTTACTTTTAAGAATAATGTTCTACTGTATGGCGAATCAAGATGGCTACTTTAAATTCCATACCTAGAATTGCTAATTCTTTAAGAACTGGGCCTACAAAATCTATTAAACTGTTACATCAGATTGTATTCGGAACTTTAGGCGACACGAAAAATAGAGCGAGATTAAAATTTTGTGGTTTTCCATCTGACTTTAACGTTGAAGAAACGAAACAAAAATTACTTCAAACTTTCACTGCAAACGATTTTATTTCTGTGTGTAACTTGTTACATCTTAACTATGAGTCAAATTCTGATTAAAACTGTGATTTAGTATTGAAGAGTCTTTGTGATTTTAAGCTTTTAAAATCTGAAAGTGACGACGATGATGAGTTATCCGAAAACGAAAATGTTCACGATTCTGATAAGGATGATGATGTTAATTCTGTTCGGTTAGAATTACCATCTATAAATGATTTGGTAGACCAAAACATTAAGACGCCTAATATTTCATTATATTTTCGTGACAATTTAGAAACTGTGTGAGAATTTAATGGTACTGATACATATCCAGTTGAATCATTCATTAGCGATTTAGAAGAATCTTTTAAATTATTTAAGGTATCTGAAATACAAAAGATTGTGTTTACTAAAAAATTGCTTACTGGTTCTGCTAAAGTATTTATTAGGACTTTGAAAGGTATTATGTCATGGGGCAAGTTAAAAGAAAATCTTTTATCTGAATTTGGTTCTAAAATAAACAGTGCGCAACTGCATAATTTGTTACAGAAACGACATTTAAAACCTAATGAATCCCTTTCTGAATATTTAATTGCAATGCGAGAAATAGCCAGTCGTGGTTCTGTTGATGATGCATCCATTCGTGATTATGTAATTAATAGAATATCTGATCCAAGTAGCAACTAAACTATTTTGTACGGGTGTAAAACTATTTCTGAATTTAAAGAGAAATTAAAAATATATGAAAAAATTCGCGTTCCAGATACGGAGAATAGGGATTATTCAAGTACTAACACACAAAATAAAGCACGCCTTTTCTAGGACATAAAATTAAAAATGGAAAATTATATCCCTCTTCTTATAAAACGAAAGCAGTAATTAACTTTCCAGAACCTAAATGTGTTAAAGAGGTTCAAAGTTATTTAGGTTTAACTGGCTATTTCAGAAAATTTATACATAATTATTTATTAATTGAAAAACCACTTAGTGATTTTACTGAAAAAAGATTCTAAATTTAAATTCGAAAGTAAAGAACCTTATGCTTTTAACGAATTAAAACGCATCTTGACATCTGAACCTGTTTTGTGTATTTATAATCCGAAAGTAGAAACGGAAATACACACTGATGCTAGTGCTGACGGTCACGGTGCTGTTCTGGTACAAAAATCCTTAATTGACAATCAGATGCATCCAGTTTATTATATGAGTAGGAAAACGACAGACACTGAACGTAAATATTCGAGCTACGAATTAGAGGTTAAAGCAGATCATAGAAGCTCTTAAAAAATTCAGAGTGTACATATTGGGCATACCATTTAAAATAGTGACAAACTGTAATGCATTCAAACAAACTATGAGCAAGAAAGGCATTTGCACTAAAATATCTAGATGGACGTTAATGTTACAAGATTACGATTACACAATCGAACACAGATCTGGTACCCGTGTGCGACATGTTGACATATATACAGGGTTTCTACTCAATTAAAAACCCTGTATATATGGCAGTTCAAGATGGTATAACATTTCAGATAATTCAAGCTCAAGAAACAGATGAAAATATAAAAGTTATAAAAGAAATTTTGAAGTCTTGGCCATATAAATATTGTTGCCCACAAAATGACGTGCTCTATAGATTGGTAAATGGAAAGGACGTGGTGAACCATAAAGTAGTGCAAGAGAAACGTAAAGAAAACACAATAGACTTCGATTCGAAGCCAACAAGGAAAAACGCTACTGTAGAAGAAGATTCCAAAAAGAAGCATTTTCTCGAAGAAGGGTCAGCTGCTAAAGATGATAAATTAAATGCTAATT
Source organism: Stegodyphus mimosarum (assembly GCA_000611955.2). Classification (NCBI taxonomy): domain Eukaryota; kingdom Metazoa; phylum Arthropoda; class Arachnida; order Araneae; family Eresidae; genus Stegodyphus; species Stegodyphus mimosarum. The sequence goes on along the minus strand of KK120022.1, from coordinate 222,865 downwards.
CCACTAGAAAAATTTCAGTAATATATCTTGCAACAGACAATCAAAAGAAACCACAGAAAACGAAAAAATTACTGAGACCACCGAAGAAGAGGAGAAGGTTGGAAAGCAGAAGTAAATCTGAAAAACTGATTACAAAGACGATGATACAGAAAGAAAGGACGGAACAAACGAAACTAAAGAAATTTAGAAAAAAGAAACGGAAAAGCAGATTCAGAAGATCCAGGAAGAAAATCGAAAGTCTTTGATAATGAAATACCTATTCTGATGATTCCTGATTTTGACTTTTTCCCGACTTAACAAATTTCTCCCGATTTGACTAATGGACTATTGTTTTAAAAGACGTGAACTATTTTAGGAAGAATGAAGATGATGCCTAAGGATGAAATGTGTCAAGAAAGACGGCTTTAAGACGACCCATTCAAATGATGGATTTTGAGCATATCTAAGACGCATTTAGAGGATACATCCAGATGGTAGCTAAGAAGATGCACTCAGAAGACGTATCCGGATGATGTTTTAAGAAGACTATGTACGAAGGCGAATCCACACGGACTGTTTCAGACGATTGAAGAAGAGATTCTTTAATGATGATGTTCTAAGACGACGATGACGACTGATGCATAATTCAATCCAAACTAAATTCTTTGTTCTGTTTTTTTTATTTTATTTTTCAGATCCCCAGATGCTGATGGTCATACTACAATAATGCGAGGCCGCATTCCGTCAGAATGCAGTTATGGGATGGCATCGTCGATATTAATCAGATGACGCTGCAAGCTGTGCGAAAGAAGTTATCCCTTCCGCTGGAGAGAACGCAGATGATTCCGCCATTAAGACGGTAACACGACTGAAAGATATTTGAATGTAAAAGACGCTGATTTGTAGTCATCTGTAAATTATATTATCTATTTCCTTCTATGAATGTAATCACTTTGTAGTTTGTAGCAACTATTCATGTTTCCATTAAATTTTCGAGTTTTCCATAAATCGGATTAATTATTGAAAACCCCTAGGCAACCATTTCTGAAGTAAACTTACACACATCATACTCCTAGATAATAAGTGCCGATCCTACATTCCTACATTAGTTTACCAAATTGCTTTTCTAATTATTAATTTATAATCCTTTTTCTAGTTTCTAATTTAAAAATTAAAAATTCATGTTCCTTAATTTTTAAATTTTATAATTTATCTAGGATCACTTTAGAGAAATTTGACATAAAGTAGGGTCAATATTTGACGTTGAAAGCCGCCTTGAATCGATATTTTGACTGGATGATCGTTTATCATATTCGAAGGCTCATAAACTTTAAAACGAATATATATACACGCATGTATATTTACATATTAGACACATACTATTACTCAAAATTAAAACAAATACCAGTAAAACTCATCCGAGTATTATTTCTTATGATATTGTTACGTATTTCATATTTATTTGGCTATTTATTTAGAATTGTAATTAAAATTGCTTTATTTTCCCGCGCAACGCACACAATTTTTGAAGAGAAAGCTACGTCGGGAAAATAAAAGAGCGCGTGCATTTAATATTTAATAAGTAAATATCTCATAATTACTGTTGACGTCCAGAAAAATCTAGAAAAAATCGAGATTGTTTTAGTGGTAATTAAAAAGCTTATAAAAGCCGAATTGAAACACCTCATCTCAGTTATTGTTGTTGTTGTAGTTGTAGCTATTTAAAGCGAACTGCTGTAGCGATTTCGCTGTGAGATAGAATTAGTTTATCTGTTTTGAATTAAGTTTTGCTAAACGTTTAAGATATTGTGAGTGTGCGAATATCTCTGAAGAAGTATTTCAACATTTTGATTTATTTCTTTCGGAAGGAATAAATTTTTGTTAACTTTTTAACGACTTGTGCATTCAATCCATAACGAACCCGTACGCACGCAACAATATTTATACGCTATTAAACAAAATGGTATGCTTTTGCGTAATTTGTAAATAAAGTAAACACGACCAAATTATGGGAGAAAAATTTTAAAAGTTTCAACTATGAATATAAAGAAACAAGTCTGAAAAATACCCAGATTTTAATTTTGTCTAAAGCTTCATTTTGATGAGGATTACATATCTATCACATATCTGATGGTAGAAAACGCTGCAAGTCATTCCGAAAGAACAGCTACTCATTCTATGGTTTCCTGCCTATGCTATCACGTCAGTACACTCAATGACTTAAAAGCCATATATCAAAAAGATGCTATCCGAATGTAATGAAACTGCGTACTCCATATCTTACCATAGAATACGCAAATGATTAACTTTTGGCTGCCAGTCACTGACAAGCTGCAGCTCGAGCACTTGGCAATGGATCATCCGAATGGCGTATAAAGCAGAGGGTATTCCAGTGCATCCAAGCAAACGTGGTTCTGTTGACCCACGCGTACCGTACCAGAGCTAACAAACGAGTTCAAGAATATCGTAAGAAGGTGTTATCATTTGAGAGAGGATTTAAGGAAACAGGATGTTCAATTCGTAGGATGGCTAGAAACTGGGATCGGTTCACTATCATTTAACGATTTTGGCAGTACTAGCAGAACCATGGACGTATAGAATCGCCAAGACTATATCCGCCAAATCTACAAGTCAGTGCCTACGCGGATAACTGTTTGAGTTACGCGGATATCAGGGCCAGATGTGGGCTAGCGAATTACTGAATTTTTTTTTCTCTTGTAGCTGCATTTTGTGAATAAAAGATTCAATTTCTGTGACACTTTTAGTGTTTCCTTTTCAACATGTACATCACATTTACCTATTTTTATCCCTTTCGGTAATATTTTTATATTATAGAGCGTATATATATATATAATATATATACATAAATAAAGAAACTTAAGAGGCAAAAATAAAACCAATTTTTTAAACCCGTCCTGCTGTATAGCAGCGTCCTGCGCTATTTCTTCCAGAATCTGATTAAAAAAGAACTCCATAGCGCAGTTACCTAGCATAAACTTAAAACTACGGCGAATATCCTGCAAAGACGTTTCACTGAAGTTCATCGAAGACAAAGTCACCACAAAGATATTTTACAACAGGGTTATCTAAGCTTCACTCATTGTCCAAATTTCAAAAAACGCCAGTAAAACTTCGATTTATAACTAACGGGACTAGAAATTACATGAAAGAAATACACTACCGTTTCGCTAAAATACTGAAAATGTTATGTAAGATCACAATTTCAACTAGATAATAAGTAATAACACACTACCTGAAGCGCTTGGCACTATTAAAATTTAAAATATTTTCTGTTACGACTTTGAGAATTTATACACAGCTCTTCCTTTACAAGAAGTATTTGACAGTCTTTTAACTCTACCAGATTAATTTTGACAAATTATTACGGTTATTTCGAAAGAAGAATGGCAGCTGTATTTAAAAAGTATTCTTTAATAACTACATTGCTTTTAATAATTCTTTTTTTCATCAAACGGTATCCCGATGGGGACCAGCTCTAGTTCAGTGATCTGTAATGTGTACCCTTTTACCAAGGAATTTCATTTTCAACAACAGTTATCTCAAGTACAATGTTCATATTACTCTACAGATACATGTATGATATTATTGCAATCAACAACTTCAGTCAAATAGAATTCGATCACACTTATCCTTTATGTTTGAAACTAAATAAAACTAACTTTCAATAAGGAGATATTAACCTTAATTTTACAAATTATCAATTTTATAGATATCAAAATTTACAACAAAAGAAGAGATTTGGATTTTCCTACTATTAAACTCATCCATTGGCACTCCAATATCTCCAAAAGAGTATTCTAAATACCATATTTGAGAATATCTTAGAATAAAAGAAAATATTTGCCACAAAGTCGAATACTTACAAGAGAAAATCAATTGTTCAGTCAAAATTCCCTTAGAGAATAAAACATCTCTCAAATTTTCTATAACTCTGAAGAAAGTTGGTATTAATTACTTTTTTTAAATTTCTCATCTACAGCGTTATGATAATTATTACTTAACCTTTAATCGGAGGTAATAGTTGGATGGCTACGATAAGAAATTTAATGTAAATATGTGCAAACATTTTGTTTCTTTCCCTTTCAATTATTAATATTTCTTTTTACTCTTTTATTAATTTATTACTGGCAAATTTTCTTCTTTTTACTAAGAAATTTTACTTTTTACTAAAAGGCCGTTTAGTTTCAAAAACGTTTTGTATCCCGATTACGTGATGACTTTTATATTTTTTAACACATGTTTCCCTTTCCTTTTCCTCAACGTTGAGCCAGTACTATTTTCATATTTTAAGATTTTACAGAAGACTGCATCATTTAGATTTTCTTAATGCCACCATTTTGAACTTCGACGATCACCCTTCCCCGTGGTAATAATTTTCACGATCGCACCCACATTTGACACTCCAGCATACAAAGTTTAACTGAATAGTACGTTTTGAACACATGTTTAAATACTTTGTTCTGCTATTGGACATTTTGAACCTGATCGCGTACTTTTTCCAAGAACTACCATCTTCGTCTCCTTCAGAACACCACGAATTCTACAAGAAACTCAGTTTGGTCATCTGAAGAATTAAATAAATTTTCAATGAAGTAAATGAAGTAAATTTCAATTAAGTAAATGAAGGACGTCATATGATTTCAGAAAGTTTGCGTTCGTTCACTTATTATTTTGTTAGACTTTGTTTTTTTTTTTCAAAATAGGCTGTGCTTTGATTTTATTATTTAATCTCTATGACAAATTATTCGTTTTCTTGTAATTAAAAGTATAGTTAAATATAATCGGGAAACAGCCATTTTTAGAAAACTGTTTAAATGATTACCTGGTTTACAGTATACGTATATTGCGATCTATCTTTATATTTTAATTTGAATTTCGGATTTGTACATAATGTTTGTAGACCAATTTGGCTTTTTTGGAATGATCATTTTACAATATGTAATGTTTTGGTTTTTTGTAGTCAATTTGAAACAATGTTATGT
>KK120022.1:129799-217866 GCA_000611955.2 Stegodyphus mimosarum | reverse complement strand
TTTTATCGTTTTTATATGAGTTTTTATATAATACTAATTTGTTTCTTTTTTCGGTTTTTCATCTCAAATTTATCAGGAGAACGAAACACGTTTTTGAAGCATATTAATCAGCTTTTATGAAGCTTTAATTCATTTTCCCCTGATGAGTTCTGAATGAAAGTTTCAATAAAGGGAGATTAATCTTTATATTTTTATTAGCTTGTATATATTTTCCCTTTTTTGTATTTTCAGTTTTTGAATTTGTACTATTATGATCATTTTTATTTTGAAATGTTTTGATTTTATGTTTAACCCCTTTACAAGGATGTAATTATTAATATCGTTGAGGAATTGCCTTGCTTTGACTCCAATTTACTTTCAACTTTAGATGCTTTAAGTTTATACAAATATATATAAAAAGCAAATACAAATTTAAAATTTAATTGATTTGAATTGCAAAAATAAAATTAATTGTTGTGAACCAATTTAAAATATCATTTAAATTCTAAGAACATCAGTAAAATAACTGTACGTATTTTAAACCATGATAAAAATATGAAAAGTATAAAAAAATATATATATAATTCCTAAAAATTAATCTCAATTCTTTTTTAAATTCTAAGACAAAAATTTGCATAAGTGAATAACCGTTGAGCAGGCAGGAGACAGATTTATCAAGGGAAAGTTGCCTCCAAACCTAACTCTTCAATTACTCAATTCGTGTTTCGCCATCCATATAGGCAAGGGTAAATAATTCAAAACCAAAAGTAAAATCAAATGTTATGAATTACACAAAATGAATTTAAACTAATAGTATTTTTAAAAATAAAGCAAGTAAAAAGACTAGGAAAACTGATGAAATGTCAATAAGTAGAATACCAAATTACTTTTTAGAAAAACAAAAGTAATTTAGAAACTCTTGCCTATTGAAAACTTCCCCCACACGAATGCATGTAAACCTTAAGTACTATAAACCTAAAAACTTATACAATCTATCAAAATATAAAAATAATATTAAAAGCCAGTAAATAGCAAGTTCTAATTTAACTTACCTAGAACTTTGAATTCCTGTGAGTGGAAGTGTGCAAAAATGTTGCAAACTTTGAGGCATTGTAAAAATGTGTAGAAAAAATTGCGAACCATTTGTGAAAATAAATGTTGCAAATTGCAAAGGAAGTAAAAATTGAAAAAAGTGTTTTCGAAAAAATGTTTTGAAGTAAAATTAACATTTCGAAAAAAATTTTTGAATTAATTAATTTGAATTTAATTTTAAATTAAAGTAGAAAAAAATTTTACTTTAAATTTAAAAAAAAATAAAAGTGTAAAATATGAAAAAAAAATTTTCTTTTGTACTAGACGGCATTATTTAAAACTGAAGAGAGTACAAGTTCAATCAAAGCTTTAACTAAATACTGGCTAAAGTTAAGGAAAATTAGAAAAATTAGATATAAATCTTCACTCAATTCAGACTTTTGAAAAGAGTTGGCCCTTCATTAGTAAAAGGAAAGAATTCAGTATGCATAAAATATTTATACAAATAATTAATTAATTAATATTTACAAGTATAATCCCTTAACTTTTTGAAAGCCTCCATTACCCTCCAGTTAAGGTAATATTATCATAACATAAAGAGGCAAAAAATAAAATGTTATACATATACGTATGTTATACATACGTTATGGTGGTTTTCCCCATGTGTAACGTGTATACGAGCCAGTTTCCCTTAGAAAGTCTTCCACGAAGGCATCCCTCCTCTTAGGCAGATAGCCCTCGTGTGCTTTGCCATAATTGAATAACCTAACCTAACCTATATATATATATGTAAGAAAAAATAAAGAATATGTCTAAGATTAAATTAACAACGTAAATTTCCCTTCTCAATTCTAAAAATAATAACCTCTCTACGCACTGCGTCATTTCTAGATTGATCCATGCCATATGGCACTTACATAATTCTGATGATGTAAATGGAACTAAAAGTCAAGTAACCAATAATAATTTTACAGAAGTATTAACTATCCAATCAAAATGCATTGTAAACCAAAACTAACTCAGTCTGAATTGGTATTTCGCCCTGAACGTAACGCACTTCCTCTCTACGCTTCTGTCTAGTTGGACTGCTGTCTGCTGCTTTCTTCTTTCTTACTGAAAATTAATCTAAAATGTGAGCTATTTTGGAATAGGCACATTTCATGTGCCAAGTTGATTGTGGCCACAACAAGCAGAAATAAAAAATGAAGATTTAATATGCCTTCGCCTCCAATTTCCTATTCGTTATGGATCAACACTTCTACGACGTTCAAATTCGTGCTGGTCATTACTTCAGATTTTTTTTTTATTATTATTTCAATGAGCCGGTAGGATCGTCTCCGCTGCTAACCCCAATCCATGTGTGCAGGCGATATTCAAGTGATGTGTTGGGCAAAAGTTTACTCCAATGAACTCTCAACAATTTCCAGTGACGGGACTGCGAAATAAAAATTAGGAATTTGATTTAATGCCGTGTGTTGAAAGTTCATCGTATCTACGTTTCCTTTTTTTTTCTGTTTCAAGGCCGTAGTGTGACGACATCTCTATTCTTCTAATGCTGTGCTGTGCTTTTCTCCCAATTTTAGTGTGTACTTGAAAAATATCTTCAAGTGTCTCAGTCTTCAAATATGGTGTTTTTCCAAATGTGAAAACATTTTAGTGAATTGGGAATGATTTTTCTTGCAAGATTTGTTCATCGTCTCATTTCTAAGTCTGTGGTCTGGAATTTTTCTAAAGATTTTATTTAGTGCAACTAAAAATATCATATTGAAATTACTAATCATGATCATTATATTGAAAATCTGAGTACATATTGCTGTTTCTTAAAAGTGTAGTATTGTTTTATAAAAAGTGGCATTAAAAATTCGAATTCTAATAATGTAGGGAGTAAGTAAAGAAAATTTGTAATTATTTTAGGGAGGCTGTTAAATTAATATATTTTGAAATTTGTGTTGAAAATTTTGAATAAGAATTTTATAATTATTCTAAAAATGAAGTGGATACAAAAATAAGTGAAATTAGTACAGATAAGTAATATGAAATTATGGTTAATGCATGTTAAAAATTTATGGGTTGCTGTAAAGTATAAAGTATGTTGAGGGAGTACTGGTTCCGAAACAGAGGCCTATTATTACCTCTGTACAGTTGTTCCTTTTACCCTCTTCATATAAGATAATGTTGAAGGCTCTCATTTCATGATTGAGTGTAATTTTTTTATATTATTATTATACTTTTTTTATTATGGAATGTAGTAGTGCAGTTCTCAAAGGCCAGTTACCTTATGTAAGGAACGGAGGCTTTTTCAAGTAACTGCCTAGGCACCCTGAGCCACCAGTGCAAAACACACTGGTTAGCTCAAGAGGCTAGCCCTAATGATGGATATGTTTGTTTAGAAGTATTGCGAGGCCTTTCAGTTTGTTAAATTCAGAAATTGCAAATGAAAGACAATATTGGTAAAACCATAATTTTAGCAATACTATTATCAAATTTATGATGTTAAAATATAAGTTATAAGAATGAAAATTAGATGTGTTCTGAAAATTTTGAAATTTATTTTGATTATTCAAAATCAGTAATATGTGTGCAAAGGTTTTTCAACTGTGATATATTGTGTTCAAAGCTTTACAAAGACTTCTCTGAAGAAATTTAATTATATGGACTGCAAATTACAAAAACGTTTGGACTGAATTTTTAAAGGACTCTAAAATATTATTTAAACAATTATATAAGTTAATATTTTGCAATTATATAAGTAATTAGTTTGGTCAAAATTTCAGGATTTGTATTTTTTGGTCAAAATTTCAAAATTGGTATTTTTTCAAATTATTTCTCTTCATTTGCTTTAACGCTTTTCCTTTAAAAAGGGTTCTTTGTCGCTACGCTTTCTTTCCTTGATGAGGGGGAATATGTAAGAAAAATAAAGAGTATGTCTAAGATTAAATTAACAACGTAAATTTCCCTTCTCAATTCTAAAAATAATAACCTCTCTACGCACTGCGTCATTTCTAGATTGATCCATGCCATATGGCACTTACATAATTCTGATGATGTAAATGGAACTAAAAGTCAAGTAACCAATAATAATTTTACAGAAGTATTAACTATCCAATCAAAATGCATTGTAAACCAAAACTAACTCAGTCTGAATTGGGATTTCACCCTGAACGTAACGCACTTGCTCTTTACGCTTCGGTCTATTTGGACTGCTGTCTGCTGCTTTCTTCTTTCTTACTGAAAATTAATCTAAAATGTGAGCTATTTTGGAATAGGCACATTTCATGTGCCAAGTTGATTGTGGCCACAACAAGCAGAAATAAAAAATGAAGATTTAATATGCCTTCGCCTCCAATTTCCTATTCGTTATGGATCAACACTTCTACGACGTTCAAATTCCTCCTCGTCATTTACTTCAGACTTTTTTTTTATTATTACATATATATAGCCAAAAAATATATGTTATATATATATATATATATAGCGAACGGGCTGGCTGCATGGGCGTTTTCGTGGTTTTCCCTATGTGTAACGTGTATACGAGCCAGTTTCCCTTAGAAAGTCCTCCACGAAGGCATCCCTCCCTTTAGGCAGATAGCCCTCGTGTGCTTTGCCATAATTGAATAACCCAACCCTCCTAAAAAGTGAGGATATTTTTCATAATAATAACAGTAAAATAAGCAATCGTTTTTCCTGTAAAATCTTAAATTTTTTTAATAATTCTATTTTTAAAATGTTTTCATTAAATTTTATACGTATTACAATTTTAGTTTTTACAATACACTACCTTTAATTAGTTTTGAATTGTTCAAAATCTCCTATTTCAATAGCTTCTTAAAAAAATAATGCTTTCTTTTCCCAGGTGATAACCAAATTTTATTTAATTACTAATATATATATGTACGTGTGTGTAATGTACGAAGTGTGCAGTCAGGAATCCGTCCCTTTTAACTTTTGGCTGTTGACATTGCTGGGTGGTTAAGGCAGGAATAAGACGTTGACAAAACTGATTTCGGGGAATCCCACCTTTATTTGTAGGCATATTAAAATTATTTCTTTGGCAGACAAATTACTTTTCGATCATAGTTGACTACAAATAATTTTTATATGCACAGATAAAAAGCTACGACGTCATTTCAGGTAAATAAACTGCAGCATGAAAAAATAGCGTGTTGTCAGCATGAAATCGTAAGCAAAAGAGAACGCAGCAGTTCAAAGCTTTAATTCATTTTCATTTCGGGAGGAAGTTGATGGTTTCAGTTCGAGTTAGAGAGAAAGTTTCGGTTTACAATTATGTGATTGGTTTGGGTGAAAGGATAAGTTTAGGAAGAGGACGCCGAATTTAGAATGTTAACTTTGAGGTCGCCAATTATTTTTTTTTAAAAAGCCATCATATTTTGTTGTACCTTACATATATAAAGTAGAGCATTGTTAAACAAATTGACAGTGTTAAACATGTTGACAAATTTATCTAAGGATATATTATTGTTTGAACGTGTTTCGATAATTTTTCTGATCCTGTTATAAATCTTAAAAAATGGAAACTTTATATTGTAGTCTAATAGTTTATCATTTAAGTTTCAGAAATAGATAAAATCTAAATAAATAAAGAGTTAAAAACATAAAATTCGTTGGATTAAAAAATTTCTAATTTAATATGTTACGGAAATTTAATTTTAATACCCGAAATGAAACAATATTAAGCGATGTAGTTATGACAGGCCTGCTAGCTTAAGAATTAATCCCCCAAAAATTAAATCCGTAGAGCATAAAACTTTTAATATAAAATTAACGATTTGGAATGGCAAAGCAAAATTAAAGGCCGAATTTTCTATTATATTACCTAATTTTATATATATGCTTTGCGAAACCTTGCGCGCTTATTTAACATTTAAAAAAGGAAACTAAATTATTCAATAAATAGTTCTGCATTTTATGTCTTGCGCATAAGAATTTTAACATATAATTCTCTCAAGCGACATTAGTATCGATTTTTTGCCAGGGTGAGAAATCTCGTGCTAAAAACGTTAAACATTTCAAAGAGGTTTTCATCTAGGTGTTTGAACAACATGTAGGAAATAAAAACTGAAAAAACTGTGCAAGCAATGTATTTTTTCTTGGATTTGTGTCAAAAACGATCGTTGATAATTCAGACATAAGATCATAAATAAAATGTTTTCGCCAATCATATCGAATACAAATGCAGTATATGACACCATAAAAGTCCGGAAACCTTTGCGGCTATACAGTAAAATTATTTCGATTCTACAGAAACCTTCTCAGAAATGCAAAAGCATTGAAACAAATTTTATATTTTCACATCTCTGTACTTAACGAATATTTATTTGAAATGTCTTCAAAGCCTTTCAATTTCAAAATATATTGTTTTATTGAATGCGGAAGTCGAAGTGAAAGACTGAAGTTCTGATTTCCCAGCCGAGTATTCAAAATGAGAGAACATAGTCAAATTTTATTTAGAACCCTTTCTGTTTTAAAATGCATGATATCTGAGCCATTTATTTTCTGCAGAATATTCGATTTTACCGTCGATTTTTTTTTACTCTTCAGTTTAACCGTAATAATAAAACTCTATTTATTGTGTCAGATAGAAAATGAATATTGCGTCAGATTTGCTGTAAAAATGTACTCTAATTTTCTTTTGTTCATTTTTTTTCCCCTTTTTTCACGGGGTGGGTGGAATTTGTATCTAAACCCTGTGTCTGCTTACTAAAAATATTAAAAAAGGTTCACCTAACGTTTTTCCTGAAATGAGGTACTGTGTTTTAGGAATGGATAATGTATTGGTATAGATAGGCGACAAGGGTTAGTCAACGTCAGGTCTTCGATATTGCTTTTTTAAAAAAAAAAAGATAATGGTCTCTGTTTTCTTTTTTGGCGTTTTAAGTAAGGAATATATTTCTTGGGAAGCAACTACGCAATTTAGCTACAAAGCCACAAATTTTTTTAAATTAAGTGCAAATAAAATGCAATGCTAAGAAATGCTGAAATCAAAATTAAAATGATATCCTAAGCAAAGAAAAATATATTGGAATTCTTTACAAACACAGAAGTAACTTATTAAATATTTATAGATCCCAATTTCTTCCATTGCCAGTGGGAACTTTAAGAGAAAACAACATCTTTTGTAGTACATGATGATATCTTAAAATACCGATATATACGAAGGTAGAAAAATGAAAAAGTATTTAAAATAATTATAGTGTCACAATGAAATTATAATTTCTAAAAGTTAAGTTTTGTTAAGTTATTAGATAAATAATATTGTTAACAACTGCATATTAGTAATTTAACACTGGTTAAAGATATCAAATTCAACGTGGAAAACTATTATATCAAATATATATGACGATATAATTTAAACACAATTGCATGAAAATCATGGTGAAAGAAAATTTTATGTAATAGAAAATCGAAAAATATAAGCTGAACATAGAACGGTACTAATGTATTATCGCAACTAGCAGAAATCATTAAAGTATGAGATTGCGGCAATCTCCGGCAAACCCCACGTGCGTAACAATTTTTCACCACGTGCATAACAGTTCTTCGGACAAACATACGCATGACAGTTCTTTAGTCGCCATTTCCGCATTTTTTTTATTTGTTGCATTTCAAACTCAGACGGTTTTTACAGACAAATCGTGATATATTTCCCTTAAACATAATTCTGAACACATTTATGTGCGATTTGCCTGCACTGGATGAATGAACGTACTGTTAAATTTCCGCAGGAATACAGTAATTTTTGAAAAACTTCCAAAGGAACAATTGCTTTGAATCTCTTCTTAAAAAGGATACTCAGGAAATTTCCACTAGAACACAGAAAAAAGAAGCCTACTTGCAAGAGTACTTATCGATTTTTTGAGAAGCACCTTTTTAACAAATCAAATTTAAATCAATAATAACGGTGCTATATTCTCGAGGACTTGCTCCTCTAGTGTGTTTTACTTCAACTATTTAACCAATCAAACCAGAAACTTAATTAATTATTAGCGATTTAATATTTAAAAGGCGAAGAAAATCATTATCACATTTTTTATATAATTTTCACATTTTAATTATTTTACATTTATTCAAAATTAAATAAAACATTGAATCAAAAATCATTACAATAGCTTGAACTTAACAGTCTCTTTAAACAAATCATTTAAACATTTTATTTATATCTTTGTAGTATTTAGTACTTTGAGAAAACGAAAAGGCAAATTAAACCTTGAAATCAAAACTTTTAAATGAACTTAAAAGCTGCAAGTTTAATAGAAGAAATAACCTAACAACAAATGGCTGGAGAATAAATAGGTCGGCTGAATGGAGCTTAGAAAATCTTTCTTGAAGGCATCTCTCTCCTTAGGCAAATAGCCGTCGTACATGTGTTCTAGTTTGGCTTATTTGATTATGGCAAAGCACACGATGGCTCTTTGCGTAGGTGGAGGGATTCCTTCATGGAGGACTTTCTAAGGGAAACTGGCTTAAACCCAAGTTACGCATTTGGCAAGCTACGAAAACACCCAAACAGCCAGCCCATTCGCCGGGATTAGAATCCAGGTCAACTGACAATGCTCAGCGATTTACCACTCGGCCGTTCATACGCTTGTTCTACTTCAGTGTTTCTAAAATGTTTCGATTCATTTTAACAACACCAAGTTTGTAAATCAGACTAAATTACACGTACAATCGGAATAAGTGCATTTTTAATTCCACATTCAATAAAACTAGTTACACTAAATCATAGCAATTCTTTTATAATACTTGTAATCATAACTTTATATAAATGAAAGCATTCTGCGGATTATCTTACTCTTCCCACCTTCGAAAGCAATTTTTTCAGCATATGTTCCCACCAGTTTACTTATATTTTAAACATACAAATAATTTAAAATCATTTAATTTTACATTGCAATTAAGTAACTAAGTCAATAGAAGAAAAATTATATTTATTTTTACTAATTCAGGAGTTTGGATAATCATTATCTTATTAAATAAATGTTGGTACTCACATGAATGAGATCAATGAATCTCCAGGGTTTTCTTTAGTTGTTCAATGTTTGGTTCTATGCTGGATGAAGCAAAACCCTCGTAGTGCTTCAAATCTCCTCTTGTTGCTAAGACTAGAGTCGGAATTCCGTAGATACGGTAACCGAAAAAAATTTCCTGAAATGTCAGTTTTGGGAGACAAATGGTAAACGATTGCCATACGTAAATTCCAAACTCTAAGATTTTCAGCTGTAGTGTTGTGTACGTAGTTAATTTAAATTAAAATTTTGTTTGTATTTTTGGGAATACAGGTGGACCAGAAGTCAGCATTTGAGGACCACAGATTGCGAAACGCTAGCCTACTGATTGACAAAAATAAAAGCAATAGAAGAATATAATATATTTCTTTCCGAAAAATGGAGAGACAAAGGAGTAAATTTAATTTTTTAAAGGTGAATATTTTAATAGAATATGAAGAGAAATTAAAAAGAAATACTAAAAATCAATCAAAAATTAAATGGTAAAAAAAGTAATTTTTCAGGAAAACTTGTTTCGTTGTCGAAATGAAGGAAATAGTTTTAATCTTACAGCGCAAACGATAATATCAAAAGCTATACGAGATAGCTTCCGATTTCTAGTTTTTAACTGGCGAACAATTAATGGGATTGGATTTAGATATTTTAAAGATTAGATTAATTTAAATTTCGTAAGGCATACGAGAGCTGTCTGTCTAAGGGCTAAACGAATCAGCTTCTAATTTAGCACTTGGATATCGAAATGCAGTAAATGTCAAATATGATCTATAAGAAATATCAGGTTTAAAAAACACGCCGTTTCAATAATTTTGGTTGCTAAAGCAAAATCCGATCTTTTAAAGATAATTGAGTAATGCAATTACATTCAAGCAATAGAAATTCGAAAACTGTGTTCGCAATATTTTTAATGCTGCCAACTACTGCTCTTAAGGTGAAAGAAGTTCAGAAAAATTAATAAAAATGCATACAAAATTTTTTAACCTGAAATACTTTAAAAAGTTACTATTTTCTTCTTTGAATTAAATTAATAAATTTTGAAGGCATTTGTATCGGTTTTAATTCATTAAAGCAAAAACACTCAAACTACGAAAAAACGAGATTATTAGTGCAATAACTTTTTATATTATTTAACTATTGTTTATTACTTATCAAAAAAGTACTTCTTAATCTTTTCACCTAAAAATTCTAAATTGTCACACGTATTAATTTTTCCAACTTATAAAGTTATGAGTATTATAAGAGACATGTTATGATTTATTATAACTAATTGTGTTGAAAATAGAATTATAGAATTGCAGTTAATTTAATTGTAACTGCAATTCTATAATTGCGTGCTTATTTCTTTGTGGCAGATGAAAACATACCTAGCCACTGCCCTAGCTGAATGTACTAATTATTTTAATGCTTGCTCGTTATTATTATAATAATAATTTTAATGCTTGCTCGTTACGTTTAACTACAGTTAATCAGAAAAGTATGAGCATCAAGTGAAATAATTATTACTAAATTTGTGTAAGGGAACAAATAACTGAAATTTTCAAGCAAATTAATTTATTCAAGCTCTAAATTTGCTTGGAAATGTTTAGTTATCAGTGCATTAAATAACGGCAATATTTAGTACTTTTCTGTTATCGGGATCGTATTCAGAAATGTATGTGCATGAGTATGCATGTAAGTATGTATGTGTGCATGTATGCATGTATGTAGATACGTATGTATATATGTATACATATACAGTATATGTGCATATACACATACACACATATGTGCATAACTTACATACATAAATACATGCGTACATACATTTATTTCTATATCCGCTCCAAGTAAAAGAAAAATAACCAAAATTCGATCTTTGTCACAAATTTCAAATGGAAATTTCCAATGCATTTCGAGAAACATCTTAGCTACTTTTCATGCTTTCTAAACTTTGAAGGTATTAAAGTTTAATAGATAAAATTCAGATATTCTGAGAACAATAAGCCTTTTATTTTATTGGCTAATTGTATTAAGTACTACCATTCCAAATCAATGTAAGCTATTGAATTTTGCTGCTTAGTAACACTTGCTTCGATTACACCATTATGCGCTACTTTACAATTATGTGTTCTGTAAATATTAATTCTTTACAATTAGCAATATCATTAGAATTACCTGTATTTTACGGTTTCTACATATTAAATAAATTCTGCTAATATGTATATCATAAAGAATTATATAACACTCATGCACACTGAAGTAACTAACTAAGGTATTAAATACAAGCAAAATTTAAAATCTTACCTTCTTTCTATTTCTGAGAATGTTCGCATCTCTATCACTCTGAGAGTTTCCAGGAGTCTTGGTATCTCTTAACTTTAAGCCTATTGTGACATACACCAAAGTTATCAAGCAAAGCGGCAAGAAGTATTGCAATGTCACCAGAATATGATTGTAAATTTCCCACATGAAAGGCGAAACCTGCACATTGTGACAGAAAGGTTTTGTATTGTTCCCAGTCAGAGGATCGAAGACCAGTGTCACTCGAAGTGCTATAGTATATGGAACACCAGCCAAAGCACTGAAAATCCAAATACCTAGAATAGCAACCTTGGCTCTTAACTTGGATGTCCTTGCCTTCAAAGGGTACATAACTGCTCGGTAGCGATCCAGGGCGATTGCGGTCAAAGTTATGATGCTCACGTTAACAGAAAGAACTTGCACGAAGGGACAAAAAGGACACATAAAATAGGGCAACACCCATTTCTGCAGCAATGCAGCCTGGAACTGGAATGGAATGGAGAATAATCCAATTATGATGTCTGCAACAGCTAAGTTAGCTATGAAGTAATTTGTCACTGTTCTCATTCTGCGACTAGTGGCAACGATGAGCAAGACACAGAAATTACCAAGGATGGCCGTCAAGGAAACCATTCCGTAACAACACGACAATAGTGCGATGATGGAAGGAGGTACATCATACAATAAGTCATCAAGATTTAAAAGAGTTGTCTCATTTGTCATTGCGAGATTCATCGATATATTAGTGAAAAGTGAACTTTGGCTCTCAGAGGAATTTGAACTCGTAGTCTGCATTTTGAATTAGATGGATGTTACACAAGATTTTTAATTCGACTTTAAGAAAATTTTAAAAGTATGTATTAATTTTTTTATTTAATCAAGAAAATTCCTTATTCTTATTTTTTTTAATTCGTAGAATAACTAACTTTCGAAAATATTTCTAATTATCAATTCCATTCGTCTTGCTTTTCTAACGGAAGCACCAATAAAAAGGTTTAAAGTTAATAAAATAAATTATAATTGGAATGATTGGCAAAATATTATAATAATGTTGAAATTAATTGTTGACAATGTGTTCAGAACAACAGTTATTTCCAGCACAATAAAGTGTAAAATAGTAGCTATGTTAAATAAACAGATTGATCTTCTGTAAAGAAAACTGCTGTAAAATATTTACAAAAGGTCTTATGATAAAGATATTAACATAAATTTTGGCTGCACTTCATTTGTCTCTATTAAACAGTTTTGTGATTAAAATACGAATATATTGTAAAATGCTTTTGCATAACTCAGTGATAATTTCAGCAATCTTATTTTAAATAATAACTACGTGATATTTGAATAAATGCAAAAACTTAAATTACTCTATTATACTTCGGTCTTATGTTTCTGAAATTATTTTTCTTTTAAAATTTAAAGCAATGCTATGAAATGCAAAATTTTAAGTTCCAGACAAAAAATAATTTATAAATGAGATTAAACAGCGAAACGTTTCCAAAGTTGTATTAGGAACATGAACTGAAAATTTCGGAAAACTGTGAAACTATTTTTTTATATTCTTAATTAATTATTCAAAACTGCGAAATTCTTCACAAAGATTATTTGCCATTTAAAGTGAGTTTTATATCGTAATTTCTGTCTCAAGAGATTTGCTTCATTCAGGTATTAAGCCATATCTTTTAAAAAGTAATTTTCCTTTCAGGAATTGGAATTGCTTAGCAACTGCTGCACGCACTAAAAAAAATTTCACTTTCCTAATTTAATTCTTGAACCAAAGACATCTTATATTAATTAAATAAACGGCTTTCTTTGATTACTTAAATGAATTATGTTCATTGAATTTATCTTTTTCTCACACACAGCTATTCGATTTTGAGAATCATAAAAGAAATATTATTTCAGTTTTCTTAAACTTGTCACCTTTCTTTATGGATTACTAGCATATATCAAACATTTTACCTGATTTATTAAACAGCTTACATAATCCATGAAAAATGGTCTGTGGCTATTGCAATTTTACCCAACACACAAACGAAACGCGTCTGATTCGAGTTAATTTCCGTCGGCCCAGAAACGGATAAAATCAAATAAATGCTCTCCAGGAAAATCTGTCCGGTTGTTACTATTTTAGCTGATAATACGCAAGTGTGCAGCCGCAAGACAGGAAAAGTTTTCCTCTCTCTCTCTGTTTGCAGCATATGCCGCCAGATGGCGAACTGTCTTTCCATAATGATACCATGGTCCAAGTGAAATTTTGGGTAATCGCAACAGTTTGAGCTGCTAGTATTGATCAGAGCTTTGCTAGTTTCGATATTGACTGTCGGGTATTTTTAGTGGTCTGAAACAATTTAAACCTTTATAAATGATTATCTAGTTGTAAACTTTAAGGCTTTACTACCGTTTCCTGACAATGTTTTATTAATTTTAAAAGTAATATATCGTTCGAATGCTAAACTGCCGTTTGCTGTTTCTTTGTGTTTACTTTTTTAATACAGTGTCACAATTTTTGAACATATACTGAAAAGAAATATTGTGAAAAACAACTAATGACTGATTTTTAATTTACCAATGAGTGATAAATAAGTTTTCTTTATTTTAGATGTTTTTTCACTTTTTTTTCCTCATAAATTTCCTGTATCACGAAAAATGATTTTGAGAATAAAAAAAAAACAGTTTGCATATGTTTACAAAAATCGCGCAATTTATGGGTACGTAGGTAATAGAGGATGGAGAAATTTAGTAACTGCCACAGCAAAGCAATTAACGGCCCTCGTTTCTGAACGATCTAGAGATATTGCCTCCCATAAGGCTGCTAAAGACGCCTCGTTAGGGGTTAATTGATAAACTTCGATTACATTTAAACTGCTAAAACTGGACTGTTGAGGTATTGGTAAACTGAAGATACACAATTCATGTACAAGATTTGCTTGCATTCTTTTACATTTCCCGATTCCTATGACTGAAATAAATCCTTAGAAATCATACCCGTAGAATATTTTCTTATTTCATTCTAAATGCATTAGTAATGTCGTACAGACCATAGACAATTCTAATCAGGAAATGTAAAACAGTGCCTTCGCAAATATTCGAGGCATGTATTATCCAGTGTTAGTTGGACGGTCTAACCACCTATACCAGAAAAGCTTGAACGAAGAAATGTGATATTCTCTCATATTCTTCGCTATCTGAAAGACTGCCGAGGAAGCAGTGGAGACTGAGTCGATCAAATCAGATGGTGACGAGTAGTCCATCACATTTAGTTTAGAAGCTAATTTTAGAATTTACTGAATTTAAAATCCGAGAAATCAACTGTATTCTCGCAGTCTATCGAACCGCAGATCTTCCAATATTAGTTATACATGCTTACCACTAACACCATGGCAACCTGCACAGGAAACTGCGATAACTCTTTACAGATTTCGAAAATTTTTGCAACGTTTTTGTTGATCTGAGCTGGTATCTTAATCTTCCTTGGTATGTAGATGTAACTGAGTTATCCCATAAAATACCATCAACTTATAACTGAATTGATAGTTGATAAGAATGCTACAAAAGTTATATTTATACCTTTTTTTCTTTCTGTCCATTATACAATGCCTTTTATGATAAACTTCCCATAAAGATTTTTCAGTTGCACCAGAAGATTTGAATATGGCATTAAAACAGTGATATTTAAACATGTGTACATGTAATAGGAATTGTTTAATTGTCAGTTTATATTTCCACCATTTTCTGTAGCATAAAATTCTAGAGAAGGGGGAAAATGTACTTTATTTAACGTTTAACTGTATATAATGATATCAATTCATATAATGCAAATTTAATATAATTGGAGATTGCTAACTATAAAGGATTTGAAAATCAGTAATCTGCACCAGTAATTTCAAAATCTTTGATAAAACGTTTTCACATTCCTTCTCAAATTAAGCGATAAATATTTTAATTTCACATAGATAACAGGCAATATGCATATATCTGTCAAAAATAAAATTAATAGTGAGTTAAAAACATTTTACAGGAATTTAGATATTGCTATTAAATTGAACCTGCGAAATATTTAAATAAATAAATCTAATATAAAATAGAAATTAGATGAAAATTAGCACTTTCAAATTAAAAATCAAGCGATAAAGCAGCTAAGATTAGGTAAACAATATCAACTGAGAAAATAAACCGCAATTTACCAGAACAACAAATTTTTAAATGTGGATTTAGATTATGGGCTTAAACGATGGATCATAGGATTAAAGATTTTTTTTGTCACGTTTTCTCCATTCCAAAAAGAAACTTTCCCTCTCCCCATTCTTCAATAAGAATAAAACTACCTACGTATAAATACAATTTGTAAAAGTTTGATTGCCGAAATATGCTATCTTCGCACACATCTGGCAAGGGGAAAATCAAATAAATCAATGAGACAAATGAGCTTGTCATATTTTTTACACGATTTTTCATTCTTGGTTAAATAGAAGAAAGTGGGCAGCGTAAATTATAGCAATACTGAATTGACTTCTATACTTCATTTTTATTGCTGAAATCTCTTATTTGCACAAATAAATGCTTGAATAAAATAAATGCAGTTAGAATGCTTGCTGTGTTATGCTGGAATAAACTTTAAGATATTTTACACAAAATAATGGCTTATCCATCTTTTCAACGTCACAGGTCACTCCAGAATCATTTTTATTTCCCAGAGCTTGCTCTTGGAGTGTTTCTGGCAGCAAATGTATGTCAACGTGAAAATGATTCCCAGGAGTTTATAAATGTAATTATCACAGGAGTTAAAAAAAAAGATGTTGAAATTGATGGATGAAGTGGTGCATTTGATTTGATATTTTGTTTATATATTTTCAATATCCTTAAAAAGATACTCAAAGCGTGTTTCTTCAAGGGTTCCAGATAATTCTGTGTAAGGTATTTCTCCTACTTTCTTCGCATGCCTTCGTAGCGTAGTGATCAGCACGCTCGACGAGTAATCGAGAGGTCTGTGGTTCAATTCCCGGCGGAGGCATTGCTCATTTTTCATCTCTTCTGCTTCTAAATAACGTAATGACTCTACAAGTGGCGCCCGAACTAAAAACAGTGGTGGATGATGATTCCCCATCACCACGATTTGGCGATTGGGGCCACTAATCCGCAGGCGTCCTTTAAAAGGAAGAGTATATAAGGTATTTCTCCCGGCTTCTTCGCCTGCCTTCGTGGTGTAGTGGTCAGCACGCTCGAAGCGTAACCGAGAGGTTCGTGGTTCGATTCCCGATGAAATCATTGCTCATTTTTCATCTTTCCTGCTTCTAAATAACCTAATGACTCTACATCTGGAAAGTAAGATTTATAGTAGACTTAACGTTTACTTTCCCAGTATGATGAATTAGCAGTGCACTTAGCGTGACTGGTGGCACCCCGATAACAAATTATGTTCGAATCTAGACTTTGTAACTTCAAAGTAAGTGAGTACGAATGGAAAATCGAATGAATAGAAAATATTTGATGGATAAGCCAATGGAACTTTATACTTAGCTTTCAGAATTTCACTTACAATTCAGTTTGATTCTGAATTATCGAAGGCTGAATCACGTCATTTCGAGATTCAAATGATCTTGCTAATGTATTTCTTTTTGAGAGGCTGTCTATTCATATGAAATAACAGTATATTATTAACAATATAATGTTCTGTTCCCAAACCTTCAAAAAAGGCCCCAAAAAGTCGAGTATTTAAAGTATATTTATTTATTATCCTTTTAACATGATTACAACTTTCCTAGATCATTTTAAGATACCTTTTAGTTCGTTTAGAAATCACTTCGGGTTGGTTAGAAGTGCCTCGGGTTCGAATCCCGGAGAAGGTATGGCTGTAACTATCCGTACCTTCATAGGAGATAAAGGTGGCCACTATTAGGTGCCTCCATAATAAAGTGACCAGCAGTTCTGGCCTTAGTTGCGATCACGCCGAATTGGGCTGAGAGCCCGCCATTTGTTAAAAAAAAAGTTATCGTTGTAGTTCTGTTTTTTTCACCGAATGTGTTTTCGCATCATAATTGCACTTATATGCACTGTATGTGTGAACGATACTGACTGAATTCAGACCTAATGCTAAAAATGAAACATCTATTTAGAAAAAGATTTCTGAATTTAACAGATTAAGTGAAAAGCACAATAACCGACTCGTAATATTATTTACATTAGTGAACTATTAAAAATATTTCTAGTTTATGATTTCGGTTTCTTGTACGAAGCAATGGAAGTATTGAAATAGCCAAACATTTCGGATACCACATTTCAGCGGAAAAAGACATCCTGATTTTGACAATTTCCAAATCCATTTGGACGACTCCGTTGCGTGATGTCTGCATGTCGGACACAATAGAGGACTATTTTTAAACAGATTTCAAAATGTATTCAAAATGAATTTCTTTGTGACGTCCATACGTATGTTCGCACGTATGTATGTATTTCGTATAATTCAGAAAGATTAGCTATAGAACTTTAAAATTTGTATACGGGACTGCTTTAACATCTAGTTGTACACTTACATTTTTTATTGCAATCGGTAGTACCAGACGTAGATATATGTATGTATACTTAACCCCTTAGTCGGCTTATAAGTCCTTACCGGATCTTTATTTTCGCAATCTTTGGTCGCAGTCACATACTTCCAACTATAGAAGTGATTTAAGTGACGAAAATATTTATCTTTTAGCTATGCCAAAAAAAATTAATTTTCGACGAACAACGAAATTTAACTTTATTGCGATTGCATTTTTTCTATACTTTGGGAAGTTTTATACTCTTTATGAAACAGAAATAAAATTATAAGAAGTTTGAATCCCGTACGACAAAAATTGATCAGGATATTATATTTCAAAATTTGCAATTTCTGATATCATTTTCAATTTGCTTTGAGGGATCGGTTATTTAAGTTAGAATCGTTCGAGAAAGTACGTTTTAATGAAGTGCAACAAAAACTATATGTAATTTAATAGGCCGTACAAGGAAGTCATGTGATGTCCGCATAAGATTTTTTATTAGATTATTCGAAAACAATAAATGAGCATGAGAGCATTAATAGCAAAGTTTGAGCATTTGAAAATAGCAATACATGTAAAATAACTATAAATTAAAAAAATGTTACGTACTAGTAAATCCCAAAAGAGTTTTACTGAATGACATTTAACGGAAAAAATCAGCGTCGAATTATTCTAATTTATTTCGTAACCGGAATTTTAGGCATGTTAGAAATGACATTAGAAATCCCAAATTTTTAAAATAAATATGTATCTTAGTCATCATTCTTGTCGTACCCTTGGTTAAGCTTTTAGTCTATTACTTTATTATAATGAATGTAAATTGTTTTCTAAATGCAGTTTTAATGAAAATGGGAGCGTATAAAATATCAGATATTTTTTTCTAAACTAATTTTTAACTTAATATGGGCTCAATCCTAAACAGCACTGCGCAAGTAAGGACGCTTTTTATTTACCTCAGGCTTAGACACGACTTCTTATGGCGTAATATTGGCTACGGCACTTTTCAGAAACAGACTACATTTATGTTATATTTTCGTATTTGTAAAATATTGAACATTGAAGAAGATTTAAATTATATTTTAACTAAGCTGAAATGCTTGGTTTATGATGGGTCAGTTGTGCTGTAGTTTTATATTTTAAGAAAATTTAAACTATATTTTAATTTAGTTTAAATGTTAGATTTATAATGTTACTGCACCAGATTTTTCATTATAAATCTACTTTACTATGTGTTGAATGCTGTCGTTAGCATTTACCACAACGTGTTAGTCCTCAAAACTGCATTGGTAAGATTTGCCAAACGACTGAAAATATTGAATGAATGATTTAAAATTTATAACTATAACTGCTCAAAATACAGAAAAGAATTCTTTGGTTTAGACAGCATTCTGATGAGTATATCTGATTGTGATGCTTTCTGCACTGCGGGTGAATATTTGAATTTTGGAATTTTTCTATCACTTAGAGCAAGAGTAAAAAAGCATGATTGGGTGCTGTATGCAGATAATGTCAATTGCTATAAATGTCCGATTTGTGAAACGAATATGAAATTGTTAGAGCGAAAGAACTATATGGAGCTACGGGAAGCGAAAAAAAGCATTGAATTGCAAAGTATGTTCAAGTAAATAAATTGCAAAAGAAACATAATTTGAGATGAAAGAGCAACACAGTTTGCTTACAAATGTATGCATTTCAAACAAGATATCTAAATTTTGGAATTTATATTTACTTTTGAAATACATCTGAATATTTATATTATAAAAATAAGTAAAATACTTCATTTATTTTTGGAAATTTCAGTCACATTTTTTTTATATATACAACTTTATAATATCTAATTTAGTAACTTAATATAAATAATAACTCAATTCTTATCAAAGTAAATCAAACTCATCACTCATAATGCATAAATCGAAACAGTGATTTAATATCAACAAAAAGCGCTTGCCGCCAAAGCAATCATAAAAATAAATTATCAGTTATGATGAAAACGTTAAACACTAAAGGTAATTTAATAAAAATAAAAATGCATACTTTGCGTAGAGATCACAGCAAGGAGTTTTAAAACATTTAATATGCTGGAGTATAAATGACATCCATAACTATCCTTGGGCTTTGAGAATGTGGGCTGCTACAGTGATAACCGTTGTCCATTCTATAAATTGCTTTATTCAGTAAGAATGTTTTCTTTAATGTGTATTTGCATATCTCTCAAGCTTCAGATTTCAATTCAACATTACTCTAGTGTTTTAATAATAGGTGTTTTAAGAAATTTTAGATGGATTACTTGAACTCGTAGTAGAATAGAAATAAAATAGGCAAGTGTTCAGATCGATGTGATTGCACTTTCATTTGACGTTTGCGGCATTTTTGCTTTTGATTTCTGTCTGAAATCATTAGATACAGAACTAATCAAGTCAAAATATCATTGTAAGAATATATAGTTCTTTATTGAGATTTCCACAGTAATTTGTTCTTTCTAAAGGAATCGAATACTCGGATAGGAATTTTGCTAGAAATATGCATTTTTATCTAGTAACATTTATAAGATAACAGGTTCAAAAGCCAGTAAGGGTGTTTACACATTTCTAGAATAATTTCGATAAAGAATTTAAAAAGAAAATGGTGTGGAAAAATAAATATTTCTATATGAAATATGAAAATGAAAATTTCTGGCAACAGCTTAATTTTCGAAATGATAACATCATTCCATATTCGAAACATCGTTTGCTAATTTGAAATTTATTCTTCTTTTAAAATACCGCATGTAAACAAGCTGATGATAGAAGAACATATTTTTGGGCTTTCAAAAAAGAAATATTCCTATTATTAAATGCATGTTATTAAAATTTATAATTACAAAATAAACAGTAATCGGAAAGGGAAAACCATGAGTCATTCTACATGAAAAGAAGCTTCCGAAGAAATAGTCTAGTGTTTCTAGAGTTAAAACTTTGGTAACAAGAGAAAATTCACTGACGCAGAAATCATTTACAAAATGTTTTAAATGCATCTGTAGCAATGTTAAGAAAAATATTAAACCACGATTTTCGACTTAATAATTGTGATAATGTAAATTAGCTTCTCTCGAGTCATTTAACTTAACGCAGAACAATTTGTAGAAACCTGTATAAAAACGATTTAGCAGGAGCTAAATGGAAATGTTTCGTGTCGTTTCATGAAGCATAGGTTTACCTAAATTACTGGAACAAAAAACAAGCTGTCGAAATACACCACCGTATCCTTAAGAAAATGAATACTGAAACAGATATTACATATATACGTTTCCCACGTATTCTTGGAATGTCCTCTGATGTTTCAATTATGGACCGTTGTGCCTTTAGTCTCTTAAAAAGAGTCATTTTTAAGCGCAAACCGACCCCGATTGATGGGCTGAAAATGATGAAGGAGGAATGAAAATCATTACTTATAGAAATTTTATCAAAAACCACTCTATCATGGAAAAGGTGATGAAGACTTACAGTTCGAAAAAAACAGCTGTCAGACTGAACATTTAAAAGAAATGCTCTTTGCATTTTAAAAGTTAAGTAAAGGGCCCGTAAATCGTTCAAAAAATGTGTAAATACCCTTTGTATATATTATAAATCTATATGCAGAAGAGATATAAAAATTAGAATACACTTTAACAATAAGTATACGACCAGTTGAAAGTTTTTTTCTTTTGTAAAATAAAAAATTCTATTATTTTCATGTTTGAGCACAATCATATTTCTGACAGAATGTGAAGACTAGTTTACAATGTTGCATTTAAATTATGTGGAATAATGTGGGAATAAGATACAATAGTACGACAGATGATTTTCTGTTAAAATACTAAACCTAGCTTTTGTAGACAGAGACTGCTATTTTTTCAGAAATAAAATTACACTTTGTCTCTTGCTGTTCAGGTTTTTTTTTCAAATTGTTCTGTTTAGCAGTTTCCGCCTCCGTGTGAGATTTAATATCTTTGTTTCCATATACTAATAGAAACTGTTGAAGTTTTTCTTGGTTCATTTCCGCCATTACTTTATATATTTCCAGACCGAGTGATGCAGAGAGAAGACAAGAGCTTTTTGTTGAATGTCGTCTAAAATTTTCTACATCTGTTTCTTTACATCGATACATTCTTCTTAGAAATATTTCCTTACGTAGGGGTTTTGCTTTATTTGTTTCATTTTGATTGTAAAAATATACTCGCGACTAGAAAATATTTTACCATTTTTCAACTGCCAGTGGATGTTATGAGGCTAATGGACTTCATTATACATCTAAAGTTGCACAGCTCTGTTCTTATACTCTCTGAGCTCGAAGTATCCATATTAAATCAAATACATACGACTTTAATGCTAATAAATGCGACTTTGATGCTCTTTAATCTTAAAAAAGGCAAAACTAAGTTTACAATATTTGAAGTATATAAAAAATAAAGCAAATTCCAAGCCATACATTTGTTAAAACATTCAGCTTTTAAGAAAACGAACTATGTCATAACAAATGTAAATCTTCCGAAATAGGTATAATCTGAAAGTCAGGTAAAGAATATAAACCTCGCGGTTAGAAACGTCAGCATTTCAGATATTTTTCCATAATATGTTGCGAACAACCCTTTCCAAAATACGGAAAACTTCTTCTAATCTCTATAAGCACATTTCTAAACTGATTAATTATTCATAAAGGAAGGATTTATTTACTGCAGTTATATTTAATTGACATACTGTGAATGTTTCTTAAGTAATTTCAGCAAGCTTCTCCCATTAGAACTATTATATTGCTTGCATCTGGTTAATTTTAAAATTTAACAGAATTGAATTTTAGATGAGTGTTCTTACTCAAAATCATAATATTTATTTTAAGGAATCCCATCTGAAACGGTGCGATGGAATATATCATATTAAATCAATCTCTTCATTTCAATCGGATTTAATTTTTTTTTAAATGATTGCATTTAAAACCCTAGGAAAAATTAGGTAGTGTGCATCAAATATGTAAAATAATGTCTTATACTTCTTTTAATTCAGTTTGAGTCTCTAGATTTTGTTTTCAAGCGCCCACGATTTTAGTTTTCTTGCTTTCCTTTTGTACAGTTGTAGATAAATTTCCAAATGTTATCATTTAGTCTCTTGCTTCAGTTAAAATACAGGATAAAATATTTTTCTTTTTAACTAATTAATCTGTCTATTTTAAATAAGAGCTTTAGATATTTATATATATTTCTATTTTTTGATTGCTCATTATGAAAGAAATTCTTGAATCAAAAATAAATTTTTCAGCTATAAATAAACACTCTTCTACTTCCTATAATTCTGTTATTATTTACAAGATTATCATAAAATATATTATTTCCGGATTTTAGTTAAAAGTTAAGCATAGTATTATGTACCATAAAAATTAGGAACTTGATCCGTTGAATGGTGCACTCACATTCTGTCCACTTCAATTAATGCATTTTTATTCCAATAGATTTTTCCAGTCAGCTCTCTACTATCTATCTTCTCGATATCATTTACTTCCAGTGACTTTACTTTAGTGCCTCTGTATTCCTTTGTGTCTTTCTGACAGTTGTAGAGCACGATAAAGCTATAGTAAGCTTCCTTCCTTCAATAGTGTCATAATAGTCTAGATTTCCAAAAAAGACCAGCTTCATCAACTTTCTGTAGAAAAATTCATACCAGAAATGAAATTTTTTTAAATGAGATCCAAGTTTCCAGGTACAGTTTTAGGTATCAATTCTCATTACTATGGTACGCAACTCTGTTATTCTCCCGTAGTATCTTAATTTCTGCATTAACACGCATCCTTTAATCATATTCATATCTTAAGTATTAATGGTATTTTTATTCTTACTTTTATTATATTTCCTTACCCAACATTGGAAACCTGCATATCCACTTTGCTGTTATCATAGTACTTGATTACTTGTGAAATTTTTAATATTTCGATAACGTTTCTTTAGACCATTCTGAATTTTCGTATTAGACTTTTGTGTTTTCTGAACAATTCGTTTAAGTTCACTTTCATTAAATTTTCCTTTGAAATTTTCGGCGATATTTTTGCTTCTACAGTGAATTATTTGCAAATGACCATAATAAACTTTTTCATGTGAAATGGAGAATTTTCTGAAACTAACAAAATGCGTTTCTGTTCAACTGTTATGTTGAATAAGACAATGAAGAAAATGTATATGTCTCTATCAAATAAGACTGAATCAAAGGAACAATAATAAACAGAAACTGTTTTTCCTCTCAACGTTTATTTACGAACATCAGAGACGAAATAGTACATATACACAAACATCACACCACAGTTTCGTTTACAAATAAACACTACCTCCATCTATAAACAAACTAAGAATACATAATTAAAAACACATACTTTTTCGGCAAGAAGGGGACAATGCATATGATGTTCTCTTGTTTTAAAATGAAGCTGTCGTCTTCGGTATTCTCGAAATTTCATTGGTCGAAGGAGAAACATATAAAATTAGTTACAGTGCTGACCCAGGCATACTGATGTACATGGTTTAAATAAGGATTTACATACAATTAACTATGTAGCAATTCATTAAATAAACACTGTTAAAGCAATTCTGCATTTATGCATTGCCAAAGCATTGTGGGTTTCGCTTATTTAATCCAATGTTCAATCTTAGAACACTAACAAGCGAATATTCGCTTAAGTGTGTGAATAAACACTTAAGACTTAAGGAGGGTTAACTACTATTTATTTCTCAGAATAATTACAATCAGTTCCTACTCGAATCAGTTCCAACTCGGAACGTACACAAAGCCTCCACTTGGGCTTGAATTTAAATAATTATGAAATTAACCTAAACTTAGCTTAACTAAAGCTATCTGAAAGATACAGCCGAAGCTATGAGGATTCTAAGTAGTTGGCCGCTAAATATTAATTAAATCAGAGAAGTCAAGCAAGGACCTAAAGTATGGCCGAGCGTAGTATCTAAGAGAAAGCGTAGCCAAAAGGCAAACGCGCGCTATTCAAGGAATCAGACTCTCTCGCTCGATGTCGGTGAAACATCGACTTAAATAGTACTCTTACTTATTTGCATTCCCTGCGTTTCTGAAATTACATTCTGGCAGGAAATTGTAAGCTGAAATTCAAATTGATAGGATAGGTGAATAACTTAAAATAACTGTTAATAAAATTAAGATAAACCTTACATTTTTCCCTACTAGAATTTAACTACTCAAAGAATAAGGTCTCAAAACGACCTTGTTTAAAAGTGTAAATTCTACAAAACTATTTTTCATCAAAGCTTTAAACTTAAGGCAACAGTGCGTTCTTGAATTCATCATTTAAACGTTTTCCTGTTTAGGGCCAACTTTACACAATATCTAAAGTTGTACTAAAACTAAGAGAAATATATTTCACAAATTTTTACAAACTGACTGGAAACAAACATCTGCTTCTTTTCTTGAGCAGGCTATCAGTCTTGGTCCTTCCACTCCTCTGGAAGGAAATACTGTTAGTGGAACGTTTCACAAGCAATTTTATTTTCCTTATTCCTTTTATTAAAATTATTTTGGCCCTTAAAAACTTTCGTTTACAAATTTAAACTCTCCTCTTCCCCACGCTCTCCAGAAAATGTTCTGAGTGAACCGAGCGTCTTACTGTTGTGTTACCGCGAAGATACACTACCAACTACACAACAGCTACGATTTGTTGAAACTTGACATTCCAGACCTCAGAAGATTCCTTCAGCACAAAACTAGTTCTAATGTACTAAAATAGAAGCTTAATTTAAATTCTTAAGTGAAGCCTGGAGAGCCTAACTTTAAACACATTCAATCTATATTTTCTTTCAATTCATCTCTTATGCAAAGTATTTTTCAGTCATGCTTGACAAAAACTTACATTTGTACAAGTTTAACTTTTATGATAGTTTAAAAGCTGACATTAGCATTTCGACATTCAATAGAACATTTTAATGTGCAATATTCTAAAATTCATTTTACAGCATTCGTTATAGTTGCTATACAAAATTTACATACTTTTGCTACCATCATTCTTTAAGTTAACACATTTTAGATTGAAGTCTTTTCACTAAAAGTATTCACAAATTAGTTTCTTGCAACTTGAGAATTCTCAAAAAGCTAATTACAAAATAAATTCTTGCCAACTTGCGAATTCAAAAAACTTTTCTGTTTAAAAGATAGTTACAACTACATTCTCGTAAACTTGCGAATTCAATTTCTTGCTTTAAACAGTATTTAGCAACTTTAAACACATGACATAAATCGAACTTTCAGTACACAATAGTAAGTCAACAAGGAAAATTTTCAATTGTTTTTTGGTTTTTATAATCCTCCATTCTTTTCTCGCAGAATTCTTGTCAAGCGAGAGATCTTAAACTTTGAACTCTCAGTCTTTTCGGGCGTCTGGTGTTAACTTCCGATCAGATGGGAAAGTTTTTCGCTGGTTGAGGGTTCTGGAACTCTGGCCTCCTCCTTGCCTTGCAGTAACCGGATCTTCCCTCGTGTTCTTTCAATCTTCACTTGAATTTCCTGGTTTTCTGAAACAGAATGGTTCTTTCATCGACGGTTCATTTTGACCTTGGCTCCCACATTCCTGCGGCTTCTTTCGAGGCAGTTGGCTTCAGTTCTGGCGTTGGACGTTTTCTTTGAATATTCTCCGTGGGCTTTTTCCGCTTTCCCATCTGCACTGGCTTCTGTTGAAGGGGATCGTTTCTCTGTTTCGTTCTTTTCAGTCTTGCTGAGCCTGAACCTTGTGGCTGCTGTTGCGTTTGCGTCGCGGAACATTGTTAAGTATTCTCCGCTTGTTTTCTTTTTATTGCTGGGTATCCCTGCTAGACGACGGAGAAATCAATGTTCTTGGCGCACTTCCAGAGTCCTGCAATAGATCTTTTAAAACTTTAAAATCCGTACGACTATAGTAAGGATTAGGCTGGCTCGTTTTAGCAATTGTTTGTTGACCATTTTCTGCCTTTAAGTAAAACGTAGAAAATTTCCTTTTTTCCATAATGAATGGCCCATCAAACCTGGGTTCAAATTTGGCTACTCTATTTTCGGGTGCGGATGATAATGAATGTTTTATCTTTAATACCTTCTGGCCTATCGTATATTCTACCTCGCGTCTCTTGCTATCATAATAGACTTTTTCTTTCGAACTTCTGCATCAGAATCTTTTATAGTCTCATTAATATTTTCCTGGATATCTTTCAATTGCAAATCTTCCTGTCTTTGTTGAACGAAAAATAGCTTATCCAGTGGAGTTAAAATTTTTCTTCCTATGAATAGTTCTGCGGGGTTTTTTTTCTGTGGTATCATGTTTTGCTGTTCTTAAGGAAAAGCCTAAATCATGGACACAGCTGTCCCAACGCTCATGATAATTCTTAACATATTCCAGAATAATTTTAACTATATTCTACATTACGTGATCCACAATATCGATTGCGGTCTACAAGGTATTAGTTTTAGAGGGCGTACGCCAAGGCTTGTGCAAAGATTTTCAAATAAATTACTTAGGAATTGCCTTCCATTGTCTGATATTACTTTTACTGGGGCCATGTATTTTAAAATATATTTATTTAGAAAGAATCTGCTACTGTTTTCTCTGAAGCCATTTTAAGGGGAATTATTTCCTCCCATTTTGAGAAATGATCCGCAATTGTTAGCAAGTATCTATTTTTATTAATTTTTGTTCTAAAGTAGGGACCGAGTAAATCAATTCGTTTGGGAAAGTGGGTTTTATGCTATTTAAGTAGCGGGCTAGGTTGTAACTAACGTCGTTAATTAATTGACACAAGTGAGATCAC
The DNA here is from genome assembly GCA_000611955.2 of Stegodyphus mimosarum. Taxonomy (NCBI): domain Eukaryota; kingdom Metazoa; phylum Arthropoda; class Arachnida; order Araneae; family Eresidae; genus Stegodyphus; species Stegodyphus mimosarum. The sequence goes on along the minus strand of KK120022.1, from coordinate 190,237 downwards.
CTCACATACGCCGTCACAACTTTGTGCAACTGCGAAAAATGCACTGCTTTGTGAGCACTTTAGAGGGTTTTCATAACCCCGAAATGGCCTCCTAATTTTGAGTCATAGAGTTTCTGTAGAATATTTAAGCGTAGACTCATTGGAACTACCGGCAGCAAGTCTTGATTATCGTTGGTTGTATTCGTGTAAAACACAAATTTATCAATAACTTCATAATGGGCCGCCCTATTGCGAATAGCCTTTAAGTCTACATTTTCAAAATTTTCGAGATCTTCCAGATAAGCGTAAATCTGAATTCTGGGTCCGTTTTTAATTCGGCAATTATTGTTTCTCGGGATTCAATTATTTTCACAGTTAGCATCGTACATTTAATTGTATTTCTGTCTTCATCGATCTCTATTTTTGATAATGCATCCGCAATGCATTTCCTTTCCCGCCGTGTGTTTTATTATTAAATTAAACTCTTGCAATTTTAGGGTCCAAAGCCAGGGAGAAAGATTTTTAACGGAGTATAGGCGCTCAACTGTCGCATGATCTGAATACACAGTTATCGGGGCACTTCTGAAATACACACTGAATTTTTGCACCGCTGATAGGACCGCGAAGGTTTCCCGTTCAGTTGCGGTATAGCTTCGTTGAGTTTGATTGAGCGTCTTGCTAAAAAACGTTACTGGCTGCCCATTTTCGCAAAGAAATGTGCCAACTGCGTAGTCTGACGCGTCTACTGCAATTCCTAAATTTTGATCCCCTTCCGGGAACAAGGCGTGTTTTAATTCTTCAAAAGCCGGGTTAGCCTCCGTTCTCCATGTGAAGCTCGTCTTTTTTCGTTTAAGAACCAACAAAGGTTCAACTATCTTTGCAAAATCTTTTATGATTACTCTATAACAGGAACACATTCCCAGAAAAGGAGATAATTTCCTGGCCGTATTTGGCGGTGGATAACTTTTAATCACTAAACTCTTAGAGTTGTCAGTCTCAATACCGTTTTTAGAGATTTTATAGACGAGGTACCTCAATTTCTTGGCGGCAAATTTGCAGTTTTTTGGATTAATTTTCCTGCCCGCCTCATTTAATAATATAAAAACTTCCTCTAAATGTTTAATATGTTCCTCTAGGATTTCGCTTGTCACAATAATATCAGGATAGATGACTGTACTAGTTCCCAAGACTGGCCTTAAAACAATATCCAGCATTTTTTCAAATGTGGCTGCAGCTTCGCTTAAGCCAAACGGCATTCTCAAAAAGGTATACGAGCCTGACTTTGTAATAAAAGCTGTTTTTTCGACGGGTTTTATTGAAATTTGAAAATAGCCTGACGTCAGGTCTAAAGTGGTCATATATTTAGTCGACCAAATTTTTCTTATAATTTCATCTATTATCGGGAGGGGATATGTGGGGTATTTCGTTACGCTATTTAATTTTCAGTAATCAATTGCGAATCTCCATGCGTTCGGATCTGCTGTTGGCAGTCCATTCTTCTTTCTACATAAAACTACAGGATTAGCGTAGGGGCTGGTACTTGCCATAATTATCTTACCCTCGAGCACTTTCTTAATGTGTTGCTCGAGAATGTCTTCCTTCACCCGATCATATCTATAAGGTTTTGAACGAACTGGGGTCTCACTACCAGTATCGTTGCTATGCGACACAATCTGGCAGAAGCGAGGTTTTCCCTCAAATTGGGGAAAATTTCTTACCAATTCTTGAACTTTTCTTTTTCTCCTTTTTCGAGGTTACTTAGATTCATTTCCGGGATTACGGTTTTTTCTTCTCGAATTTTGTCCACCTTGGCCTGTAAGGTGCAATCTTTAAAATTAATTTTTGAGCTAGCTGCGCGTAAGAAAGAAACCTCTAATATGACTGCGGTTAGCAAATTCTTTACTACGAGAAAGTTTATTTTCTGGACCTCGTTTTTTATTTGAACATGCAGCCCCACTTTTCCCAAGCAGATACACTGTTTGAATTGGGCTGCAATCACCTGTTGTCCCGTTGTATTAAACAATCTATAACGACGAAAATGCCTTTTAAAAAAATCCTGTGACAGGAAGCTGCATTGAGCCCCGGTATCCAGTAGGGCGGTACTAGGGACGTCGTTTAGTAATATCTGGATCTTTGGCAAGGCCAAACTTCGTACGACTACCTTATTCAGTGTGATTTCTGAGGGATTTACCTTCTCAAATGATGACTTCACCCTCCTTCTCGTCACCGTGACTAGTTTAAATTTTTCTCTTTAACCCCTTGGTCCAGCTGCTTTTTATTTCCCCACGCCTTGGTCTGACCAGCTTTTTTCTTATCTGGCTTTGCTACTTTCCCTTCTTGCCGATAATAATTCTGCTGACCTTGAGGTTTCGTTTCCGCATGAAACCTTGAATACTGCCTGAAATTGTTCTCACGCGCGTTTTCGGCTGTTCGCCTACTCTGAAATTTGACAGTTAGTTCGAATATGCTTTCCAGCGTCTGCGGATTTCTAACTTCAAGAATGTCCTCAATTGACGGAAGCAACTGCGGCAATATTAATTCGATTATTTCTTTGACGGGCCTTTTTCCATACAATAACTTGACAATATGGATCTTCCTTAAGAGGAAGTCCGTTAATTCGCCAAAATTAGTTTGTTAGTTACTGAATAATTCTGATTCGACTTTTGCGCGGTCTTTCACAACTGGGAATGCTTTCAATAGCGAATTTTAAAAATGTTCTCAAGTATACGTTTCGCATCCTGGATCTCCCAACGAACTCTTGCCAATATTCTTATACCAGCTGAGGGCTTGACCTTTTAAGTTCGATGTAGCGATGATAATTCTTTGCGGCTGGTTGACAGGATATAACGTGAAGTGTAGATTCAGCTGCTCGAGGAAAGTCATTACGGAACCTCTTCCATCAAAAGTTGCTGTTGGTTTCATCGCGGCGCTCATAGTTTCGAGCATAAATCCGAATCCCTCCATGGGTTTTGGTTGTGGCTGAGGGAACTCAAAGGTGTGAGCGGTCAACGAGAAATCTTTACTACCTAGCGACATGGTTCGTTAAGAACATGTTTGGACGTCAAATGTGGGGTTTTACGTATTTAATCCAAAGTTCAATCTTAGAATCCCACAACTACTAACAAGCGAATAATCGCTTAAGCGTGTGAACAAACACGTAAGACTTAAGAAGGGTTAAATAGCCTTTATTTCTCAGAATATTTTCATTCAGTTCCTAACTCGGAACGTACATAAAGCCTCCACTTGGGCTTGAACTTAAATAAGTATGAAATTAAACTAAGTTTAACTAAAGCTATCTGAAAGATATAGCCGACGTTATCAGGATTCTAAGTATTTGGCCCCTAAATATTAATTAAATCGGCGAAGTCAAGAAAGGGCTTAAAGTATGGCCGAGCGTAGAATCTAAGAGAGAACGAGAGAACGTAACCAAAAGCCAAACGCGCGCTAGTCAAGTAATCAGACTCTCTCTCTCTCTCTCGAAATCGGTGAAACATCGACTTAAATAGTACTCTTTTGCATTCACTGCGTTTCTGAAGTTACATTCTGGCAGGAAATTGTAAGCTGAAATTAGAATTGATAGGATAGGTGCATAACTTAAAATAACTGTTAATAAAATTAGGATAAAGCTTACAGCGTAAGGGCAGCAGTACAAGAACAGGCATATATGGATAAGAAACTGTTATAAGTGCGATACAATGTTACAATATTGTATTCCAATGATGCACTAACTTTGCAAATCTATTGAACATAAACTTAGGTTTAAATTCCAGCTCTCAATCAAAAGCCTTTATCCGATTATAAGATTTCTTCTCAGGAAATAAATTTCCTCATTGCTTAATTTTAAAAATCTTTCAATATTACTCTAAGGAATAAAAGCTTTTAAAACCACAGACTAAAATAATGAATGGTAAATATTTAAGAAGTAAATGCTGCTTTTATACAGTTCTTCGTTAGCGCATCCAAAAAGCCATACCATTCAGGGGGTTAGTACTATCATGTAGAATTTGCATTGGAGATACGTGTTCGAACAGAAGTTGTAAAGATGTGTAACGTATCACTGTACAACAGTCTTGAAAAATATGCATGTTGCCGCTGTATACTGGTAGGGCAAAAATAAGGAATATTCAAGCTGAGCTAACAGAAATGCGTAGGAGCGCTTGCAAGACAAAATAGCGACGACGTATACCAAGTATTACGTACTATTCAATAAATTTAAATCAATCTTAAAAACTGTTTCTAATCCACGGAACTAGGTTAGTGCACCTCTGAATAAGTTCAATTGTCAGTCTAGTAAGGTCTGCTGAACATTGATTTAAGCTTCTACACAAGTAAAACCCTATACTGTTATTTTTAACCTTTATAAAGTCTTAAATAATACTGGAATAATGCCTATTCATCTGAAATAATATAATACGGAAGAAAAAAAAGAAAATCCACTATGTTCTAGCAAAAACATTTTTCCACTATTTTTGAATCCAGTTAGTAATAAAGTCATCATAGAACTCGAGCTAGTCATTGTAGAAATACACTCACGTTTGTGAAAATTGCAACACCAAGAAGGAATCGTCATAATTGAATGCAATTTAATACACAGTTGAGTGGTAGTGGTACAAATAAATGATTAAATGTTCAAAGCAAACAAACAAGAACACGAGATCAGAATCAGTATTTTGTGTGGCCACCACGCGCCGCAATAAGTGTTGCTACACGACGTGGCATGGAGTCAAACAAAGTTTGAATGTCTGACTGAGGAAGAGCATTCCATATCGTTTGTACGCGTACCCAAAGTTCGTCTGCAGACGCAACAGGACGAGGATCACGAGCAAGACGCCGACCAATGACATCCCACACATGTTCAATTGGCGACATATCCGGGGAACACGCAGGCCAAGGAAGAAGCTGTACCTGCTGCGCTGCAAAGAAGGATTTAACAATCCGAGCAGTATGAGGGCGGGCATTGTCCTGTTGAAATACAGCGCCTGGCAAGCTTTGAAGGAAGGGAACAGCTTCGGGCTGTAGAACTTCACGGATATACCGGTTGCTGTTCAGATTGCCCACAATTCGTAGCAATTGAGATCGTCTATGATATGCTATGGCGCCCCAGACCATAACTCCGGGTGTTCGTCCACTGTGGCGTTCGATAATGCACTCCGGAAGGTGGCGTTCACCGGCATAGCGTCTGACACGAATGCGGCCATCATGGTACCACAAATTAAAGCGGGATTCGTCAGAAAACACGACATGCTGCCAATCAGCACGCCAGTCTCTATGCTGATTGGCCCATTGTAGCCGCAGGCGGCGATGGTCGTGCGTTAGGGGGATCCTGTATAAAGGAGTCCGTGCGCGCAGTCCACACTGCAGCAGACGTCTACGAATTGATGAAGCACACAATGAAACACCTGTAGCTATTGACCACAGTGCTGCCAATTGTCTAGAGGAAGCTGTACGGTCCGTCCGCGCCATGCGGACCAGGTGTCTATCATCGCGAGCTGACGTCACATTTCGGGGTCCACTCCCGGATTTCCGAGTTGTCCGACACTCGTCCGTCCACTGCTTCCAAACGCGCATCACTGTGCTGCTGTTACGCTGCACACGAGAGGCTACTGCACGATACGACAATCCAGCTTCACGAAGGCCGATGATTCTCCCTCGTTCAAACTCTGTAAGTTGTTCAAATCTCGCTCTCTTTCGTCGACGAGGCATAAGTACAGATTGAGTTAACGTTTACCACTAGCAGATAACAACCGATAACCATACACGCCTCGCTACAGCCGTCTATTTATTCGGATCCATCAGCCGTTCAGAGGGCGCTGCTCAGCATACGCATGCGCTACGGATTTGCAATTCTAATCATTTGCATATCATGCGCTACTTTGCATTTCCTGAAAATTTCAGCTCACTCGCGTAAGTCCTTCATGGTGTTGCAATTTTCACAAACGTGAGTGTAGATCCTATTAAGCCTACTTAAGCTTCTTTCCTTTTTTATTTTGCTACTCGTCCGGATATCATCTATAAAATATTTGTCTATTGTATTGTTGCGCGCGTAGGAGTTCGTAATGAATTGAGTTCACAAGTCGTTAAAATTTAATAAAATTTATTCCTTTCACAAGAAATATAACAAAATACTGAAATATTTCCTCAGAGATATTCGTACAATGCCACAATATCTCAAACGTTAAACACAGCTCAATTCAAAACAGAGAAACTAATTCTATCTCACAGCGAAATCGCTACAATCAATAACAGCATTAAGTAAACAAAAAGTTCGCTTAAAACAGCTACAACTAGAACTGAGATAAGGTGTTTTATTTCGGCTTTTATATGTTTTTTAATTATTTACTAGAATATTCTGGTAAGACCTAGATTTTTCTCGATATTTGTGGATGACAATAGTAATTACGAGATATTCGTTTATTAAATATTAAATGCACGCGCTCCTCTATTTTTACTTTTCCGACATAGCTTTCTCTTCAAACATCGTCTGCGTTGCATGGGAAAATAAAGGAATTTTAATTACAATTCTAAATAAATAGCTAAATAAGTACGAAATCCGTAACAGTATGAATTTTCGTTTGACACGTTTTAAATCTTCTATAGCAGTAATTATATTTCATACATATTTTTTCAAGGTCTTTAGATATATATATGCATTTTAGTGCAAAACCACATCTATGCTTTTCTATCGGATTTTCTACATTGTTACGGAATTCTTACACTAACTTTATTAATTTATTCGGAATAATATTACTAGTTATATCTGTAATTCTATTGCTTATTTGTCCATCAAAAATTTCTGAATTCTTTTAACAAAAGAATTTTCACCTCAATTTACCAGTTTGTATTATTCGAACAAACACATTGCTTCAAAACTTGACTTTTACACTTTTATGATCATGTGTATGGCCTTTATTTCGTAAATTAACAATGCAGTGTTCTATAGCTGCATATATATCTATAATTTTCATGTGAAATTTTTCTCGCTAAATTTTGTATACCTCACTTCATTTTTATGCAAGTCACGTTGGCACGTATTGTTTCCTTCATTAACTTGGAATTCAAGAGTAGGAGGGTGTATAGCTTTTGGAGTTTTATTCGCATTATTAATTGATTATGTTTTAAGTTCCTAATTTGCGTAAGATTAAAGTCATACGAAAAGAACGCGATTGGTGATTGCTTATTGTATGCCATGCGTTTTTTTCACACAGTGAAAATAGACGATTACTTTTTTTAATTTTGCATTTTTCAATTCGTCATATTTCCTCATTTGCTTAAGTTCTGAAAGTTATTTTATTGTCGCCCTACAAAAATATGTTCCATCAATATATGAAATTGTGTAGTTTAATTACTCTGTTCAAATTCGCAAGTTCTTAACATCATTTCATCTTAAAGTATTATTATTATTATATATAAAATGGTATAGATATTGAAGACTAATTTGATTGTAGGTAGATGCGAAAAGCTTTCTTTCGTTACCGATTTAAATATTTCTTTTATTTAGAATGACAAATATTGCATAGTGAACACAGATGAAGTGGCATAACCTACTTACCTATTTAAGAAATTTTGAAATTTTTGAAAAAGGAAACAGCAGTAGCAAGTCCAGACAGAATTTCAGAGACACTTATGGTGATATATGGTATCCTTTTCCAGTCTGAGATGGAATCTTAAAAAGCACTATGGGTAAAGACACAAATATTTTCTCTATTGTGCAAGGAAGTGCTTCTCAATCAACATTTTAAAATAGTCTAATATACGCTTTTAGTCTCACCTTTACACACCAGATTAGATTGTTTTGCACGTATTTGCTGTACATCTGCCCTCCACAGATGAACGATTTAACGCACTTGTGTAAGAAAAGATATAAAAATATTCGATGTTTTATGGAAATTTTTCTTTTGAATCTTTAGAATTGGAGTCATCCATACTTTTTTACCCAGTTCTGTTCTGGAATTTTGAGCTTAGCAAAAATTCAGATTTCGTAATTTTCTGACATTTCTTTCAGGGGTGATAGAGAAGGAGCTGAGAAAGTAGCATTATATAGGTGCATGCAATTTTTGTGCATGTATATGCAGAAGGTGCTCGATGAAGATTATTATGATCTTTATTTTTTTATATACTGACTCTCTCTCCCCCTTGTTTTTCTCTCTCTCTATATATATATATATACTTGCACTTCTAATTTACTTTAATAATGAAGCCCTTTCTGAGCTTTTAAAGGTCTGTTTATTTGTTATGCATTTATTTTAAAGTATCAATGCACGCTTTTATTTTTTCTTCGATCACTATGATTGAACATTTTTTTTAAATTTAGTTTTTTATATTTAGCAACTCGTAATGTAAATAATGTAATAAATTGTCTCAGTCACTGCGGCGAAAACATTTTTGATATTTTTTTATGTCTAATCCAACCAGTGTAATCATAAATGCTTCATTTCCTTAAGTGTTAGCTTTTTTCTATTATATATAATCCATACCATTATTCTCGATTCATTGAAACGCAGTCTGAACTCTTATCTGGAATTTACATTAATTCCACTGTTTACTGTTATCGTATTTCTCTTAACTGAAAAACCTAGTGTTATGTAATACATACTTAGCTATACTTCAGTTACTGAATTAAAATATCTTAATTGTAATGATTTATCTTAATTCTGTTATCAGACTTAAAAGTTATCAATTTGTTTTTTTTTTATTATTTTTAGTTGATCTTAATTTTTTTTTTTTTTGCCTTGTTGAAAAGTACTTGTTGTCATTTAATTTTGGCAGTTTTGGTTAACTCTGAATTGAAGTTGCTTGAGTAAATATATTTCCTCTTTTTCCTTAAGGTAATTTTGTTAACCATTTAATTTTTTTTTGTTTAGTTAACGCTTAATCTTAACTAGTTTTGTTTTGTGTTTAACTTCTGGTTAGGTCGACCCCTAAGGTCATTTTTTAAAATTTTTTAAAGTTATCACACAAGTTGGTGTTTAAGGTTTAATTGGTTTTGTTAACGTACCCCTCTTTCTGGTAAAGCTTGAATCCATATTTTCTGACTCTGGTGGTAAAGTCGTTTATGGTGTTGTAGAAAACATAATTTTTTTCTGTGTAATTATTATATTTTAACTGAAGAAATTTTCTTCGGTCTTTTATTAATTTGGTATTTAAAAACAAATCCTTAATTCTTTTCTAAAAAACTCTTACGTTGCGTTTGGGAATCAAGATTTACGGCTTTGTTTTGACGTTTAGTTGGAGAAGAATTCTCCGAATGTTATCTCTGCCAGACAGTGGTCTGAAAAATATCTTTCACCAAGTGCGAATCTGACCCCTGCTGAATTAGCTTGTTTTGTATGCAGCTACGCCACGCCAAGGTTGAGGGGTCTGGGTGATTCGCATTCTGACAGACGTTCACCACGTTAAAATGGGACCCTGAGCGAGGCTAGCTCCTGCTATGTCAGGTTGCTGACCCTGGTGGGTCGCTTGTAACCATTAAAAAACAGCAATTATCCGCCAACTTCTGTCTTACCAACCCCCTTGCCTTCACCTTTCTGCTTAGATTCCGCTTCTAGGGCTGCCGTGCACCTGGCGGGTTTTGGACAGTTTCGGATTGCCAAACGAGGGGCTGGCGAGGAGAAGAAAAGGGCCTGCAGCGATCTACGAGGGGGGGGATTTTCCTGAAGTTTTTCGCCAGATGAAAAAGCAGTTGCTCGTCTCGAGTACTCTGTCTGCGGAAGTGTGGAACGATGGCTAAACTTACTGAGAGAGAACCACCGATGGTCGTCGTCGCAGGAAGAAGGGAGACGAGCTAGAAAAGGGGCGGATGGCTCTAAAATACTCGACTACTAACTTGTTTTTTCTTTATCTCGGGCTGAAATAATGTGTACGCCCGCCCTCGGTGAGGGTTTCTATGTAATGGCCGACTACAAGACAATGGACAAGAAATTGTGATTTTCACTAGGAGTACCCCGCTTGGTATATTTTAAATGTTTTCTTACTTCGACTCTTGTATCACCACCACCATATATTGTTATATTGTTGCTAGTTTTGTTAACCTCTAATAAATTAAAATTTAATTAATTTGACTTGTATGTTTTCACTTATAATTTAGAACACTGGACTCAATAAATTAATTTAAAACATGAAAGTGTTTATGCTTGTAACAACGCTTGTTGTACTATACTGTTGGAGTTAATTATCTCGTGGTATTTACTGTTATATTAGAAGACACTGGTTTAACTGAATAAATGTTGTTTTATCTTGTCTGTCACCCAATTTTACACCCTTGCAGTATTTATGATAGTGATATAATTTAAAGTTGGTTTTTCTTATTCTTGACCTTCATGTGTAATGAACATTGAAAATTTAAAGTGGGAAAAGTACTCCAACACTAGGAATACTGGATAATCTTCAAATCTGCTACTGGTTCTTGATAAAGAAAGTTACCTTGATTATTTATGGAGATCTAAGTGGTATCTTTAGCAATATTTCCTTCTACACATGAGATTTCACTTTATTATCCAAACTTTTCTAAGAAAAGATGTGAAGACAAAATCGAAATGCTTAAACAAAATGTATTGTCGTTATCGATATTTTTTATTCTCGACGAAAAAGAAGCCAATTGAGAAAGACCAATGAAGAAAACGTGGATAAATTTCCAATAATAGACTTGGTTTTGATTTGTTCACTTTGCACATACATTTTACTATGAACCATTTGCATCTTGCGCTCGTTTAATTTTGTCCTTATAATTCCGACATCCAGACCTTTAAAGAAGAGTTTTACTTAAAAAATCAATTAGGCGTAAAATCATAAAATCAATTTTAATTAACTTCAATTTTGATAAAATTGTTGTTTTATTTTCCTTTTAATATTTTATTTTATAATATGTCGGTTCAGATGAAATACCATTAAAATAATTGAAATCGATTCTGCAAAATGTGTTAAATTATATTGCTTATATCAAGTTACTTTATATTTGCTCTTTAACTTACCTTCTGAGCGTTACTTCATAGTAAGTAAACTGATTACAGTTACCTAAAGTTTAATGAAAATATTCAGTAGCATCTAGAATGTGTTACAAGGTATTTTTCAGATTCTCGTTCTGTCCTAAATTACCTTAACCCTAGAACACTAGCGTGTTTATATATGCCGCGATCACTAGCGATACGTAAAATTTACATGCTCGTTTAAAATTCATTTGATTTACTTATATTGCTTTAAGATGTTTCTAAATATGTTTTTATTTGCTGTTTTACCCAATATTAGTCTATAGTCGTATATGAACTGGGTTTGTAACATTTTTTACAATTTTCAATAAGAATTTCCCATATTTGGCGAATAGCAGCTAATTTATGTTTTTTTACGCTCTTTCCTTGTGTCTTTTTCATCAAATCTTAAGCGATCCAAAAGAAATGAAAAGCGTCTCTCAGTAAATGTTGCTGTATACATTCCACTAGAAAAAGTTACATCAAACATAACTTTTGTTGACAAATGGTTATCTTTTAAAGCTGCAGAAAGTATTAATATTCCAAACAAGGCATTCAGTTCATCGTAATTTAAATTACTTAGGGAACCATCCGTAATATTTGCATAATCTATCTTCTTTCTGTTTATCTCTGCGTTTGTGTGAGTAAGTATTTCTTCTTTGACTACATCAGAAATAAACAAACTAAAACAATCAATTGGTTCCTTAGCAAATCGAGCCTCAGCAAACTGAACCTGGTCTAATATGAACTATATTTTTTTGCGCTGGTTTTTTGTTTAGTGGTGTCATTAATTTTCGTACACCACTCATAACCATTTATTCCTTTTACTAAGTCAGCATCCAGAAATATAATATGTCCTTGTTCATTTGTAGCTTCAATATTTGTAGCCTTTCTATTTTTCTTTTGAACATTTAATTCAACTTTCTTTTTCTTACTTTTGTCCATATCATTACTGCACTCAATTTCTTGTATCGGGGAATCGATCACTAAATCGGGATCAATCTCTATTCTATCATCAGGAATATAATCAGGATCAGCATCACTGTCATCATTATCTTTATCAAATTCAATATTATCACCACTTTCACTTTCATCAGATTCCAAAAGCATTGCTTGAATTTCTTCATTCGTTAAATATTTGCGGCGTTTCGCCCTTTTTTCAACACGGTATGAAATAAGAATAGAAACACATTTATATATGCCGCTCACAAATTTAAAAATAACCGACGCTATCACTAGGACTACGTTAAAATTACGTATTTAAAAAGTCATGTATTACTAGTGACACGAAAAATTTACGTGTTAAAAATTTCGTGTATTACTAGCGACACGTAAAATTCACGTCTGAGCTCTAGCTCATGTAACCGAGACAAATGAACCGCAGACGAAAAAATCAAACCATGTGGCATGCAGCCACCTACATGACACCTCGAAGCACTCAAGGTCAAACAAGTGTATAGGTGAAAGGGAAAGGGCAGAAAGGAACCAATAAAGGATGGCAGCACGTAAAATTTACGTACACTAGTGTTCTAGGGTTAAGTCTATGAATTTCATAGATTTAATCTAAACAGATCCAGTTCTCAGTTTAAACAATTTATTTGAATGCCTACAACCTCAATACATATAGAAAATATATAATCTTTTTTTTTATTTTACACTATTTTAGTTTTAACTAAGTACTCTCTTAAACTATGTGGCATAAATTCCCTCAGTTTATTTGATTTTATATTGGATGAAGCTTTAAACATAAAACTTTAATTAGTTTGAACAACTTAATGTCAGTCAATTTATATTTGGTTTTGATTTTGTTACACATTTCCTTCTGTAAACCTTAAGGACAAGAAACACTTGTTTTTAATTTTAGTCAACAGGCTGTACTGTATTAATTTTTCAGTTTAAATCGGTGGCATGCTATTGCTCTAAAGCAGAAGCAGAAAAATGGCAGATGTGGTTGCTAATAGAAACAAAGAGTATTTTCAACATTAACAACTTGTTTAAAAATGATTTAATTGCTTTTCAGGTATTTAAATTTTTATTTTAAGGCAGTGTTTTCATTACCGGAAATTAGATAAATGAGGTTTTAAGTAAATAAATTTCTATTTGAATGCAAGCTACATAAATATATTTTTATTTAATAAATTTAACTTTATAAATGTTTCTTAGATTTTCCGAGTAAGAAAACTGAATGTTGATCCTCTTTCCCAAACAAACTGTTTTCCATTAACTTCGCATTTCTCAGCACGTGGTCCGCATTCTAGAGTTTCTAAAAAGACAAAGAGTGAAATTGAAAGTAAATCGAATGTAATATTCTGTAGCTAAATAACTCAAATTGGAAATTACATATGACAGTCGTGTATTATATTTTCTCCCAGCAACGAAACTTTATGAAATTTTGTCAGCGATTAACCTATCTGCGGACGTAGCAACGAAAGAGTATTTATACGAAGACTACGGTGCTTCTAACTAGCATACAGCTAAACATAGAACAGCTATGTAAGAACAGTAAGGCTCATTCATCTCATTAATGTCAATACCAATATAATTAATTATTTAAATTTTAGTTCATAATATAAAGAATATCTGAACTCTAATAACCTTGAATTATTAAAAACAAATATCGATTTTCTTCTATTAGTTTAATTATATGAAACCAATACAAATTTAAATGAACATTTTAAATGTATTCTATCATATAAGGCAGTAACATTATTAATAACTTGTTTTCGAAGGGGGAGAAGACTAGAGTGATCTCCACTTGAAAAGTATTTAGAAATTCTGCATTACCTGCAATAGAAATAAAATTTTTGGTAGAATGCTCTCCTTTTTTTAGAAACAGAAAGCTGTGTTCTTTAATCCCTAGCTGTAACAAATCATCGCACATGGGCCTACCTTCAAGAGGACTTAAAAGCTTTTCCTTAGCAAATCATAGCCTTATTTGTTAGCACTGGAGGTGTTTTTTATTTTATTATTTGTTTTTCTTGTCCTTGCCTGCATGATTAGAATGCTGCTTGAGATTGGCTTTTTGAGAAATTTTGGGACCCAATAAGAGTTTTAAGACATACTTGGTGAACGCCAAGATCTTTATTTGGCAAACCGTCTGCTGCGAAAAGAAGGCAGATGTGGTTACTGTCTTCTAACAGAGTGAGAAAAATGTGCGTGCTCGAAGAAGACTGAGTCCCTAGAGCATCATCGCTTGGTGCGTGATTCCGTTCAGATCCTACAATAAAAGTCTTAATTTAAAAATTTATTTATCATCTTTCATCATTTCCGGAAGAGAATTAATATATTTTAGTGGCAGATTTTTGCGTCTCCCTTTCGTACTAAAGACCTACAAGTTTATCACTGAACAGTTTAAATATTCACCAGTTCACCGATTCACCAGATTCCTTGCCATCTATTAATTTATTTTTCCAGATATTGCCTGAGAATCTTATTATGTAAGCATTAATGTTTTTAGAACTGTACTTTTAAACATGTTTTCTTTTTCTGATAGTTATTTAAACCAGAAAAACAATATATTTCTTTATTCTGAAATATTTTTTGCAACAGAAATAGAGCTATCGCCAATGTGTACAAGTTTGACGACTGAAAATGATGCAGACGTATAATTCATTTTCTTTCTTTAGAAGTAGAAATCCCGTAATATAAAACGCAGTGACAGGAAAAAAGCTTAGTAGTTTTTTAACTCTCCGTTAAAGAATTTATTCAATATATGTAGAGGTGTTATGAAAGACTGCATGAATAACACAGTATTGTTTAGCCCACCATTGGGAATTTTCCTATTTTCAATTAAATATCTGCTTCCAAATTAACATGGAACTACGTTTAATCATAGCATTCAGCTTCAATTGTAAAATGAAAATAAAGTTAATGGGGTGAAAAAATATTCAGTCCTTAATCTTTAGAATTGAGTCCTTGCACAGAAAAGTAAGTAATGAGTCTGAAACACTGCGATTCAGAAATTCCTACGTATTTGAGAATGCATTAGCACGAATTCTGGCTTTGTTCCAAAAGTGTTTTTTTATGAAAAAAAATTCAAGAACAAAACATCGCACGAATTTGTTTCCTGTTTTAATGAAAATAGATTTGATAATTTGTAGGCAGCCTTAAATTCGCCTGATTACTCTTTGCCACTTTATTTCATTGAAAGACCTTTTAATTAACAGATCTTCTTCAGCTCTTCTAAGTTTGATTCTCTAGTACCGGGAAGTTACAGAAATGAAGTTACGCATATGAAAAACAGTGCAAATCAAACAAAATTCTGGTCGAATGTGATATCAGATAATTCCACTAAACACACAAATTTTAGATGTTATAATAGCAACTGCAATTGCTTTTATCAGCTAGTATTCGTGCGACATCGGAGCTTGGTATTCTGAACATAGTGCAATAGCCATTAATAGCTTTGATCAAACCCACAACGATGAATAAATCCGATGGTTACTTATTTGATGCAATATATCATATTTAGGACAGAACGTTTCTATCAATTCATTTGAAGAAATCAAAGACAAGAGATGAAAGTATATACTTTTGAGTTGTAATTATGTTTTGCTCAAGTTTTAAATGAATCGCAGAGAATTATCCTCCCTTTCACAGTGAAACATGCAGATATGTAACATTATCTAATTGAGGTTATTGATGATTTTCTTAGATATGATCTTTTTATTCTTATTCAGTTCATTATTAAAAGCGAGGACTATTAATATCATTATCATTCAATTTAGAAATCTCATTATATGTATCCAGTTCTTAAACTGTGATCTATTGAATCAATGCAGTAAGATTTTGCTGTGTTGACGTAATAAAAGGCAATCTGAACTATGACGACGTAATAAAATGTTATTACAAATGTTTATTACTAGCGCGAGATTGTGCTGCTTCTGCTATAGTGGATCAAACACAGCAAAGATTTATAGCATTTTCTGTCATAAATAATAATCTACTCCGTACCGTTTCATCCAATTTCTAGATTATATAACAAATATGTGTTCTATCCTTAAATATTTAAACTAATTTCTAGCCATTTTCTAGCCATTTTCTTCTTCCATTCTTAATAATTTAAACTAAATTCTAATACTTTTTTGCTTAAAGAGCAATTGATTCATAGTTGTTTTTTCAAAACTTACAAAAAAGTTAATATTTCTTCTTCTTTTGTTGCCGTCGTCGTGATGAAATGTTTTGAATACTTTCCTTTCCTAGAGTGAGAAGTTTAGAGAAATTATTAGCAGTAAAAGATCTTTTTTACCTGGTACTGTATCATTTCGTTCAGGAAGGTGAGCATAAACATTTATTTATACATTTTGGCTACTACGTTTCTGATACATAGATTCTAGACATGTCAAAACTGTAGAATGTAAATTACCTAGTATGCAAAATTTTAAGGGTATTTACTATCGAATCCTTCAAATTTACTATCGGTCGCAAATATATGTGTTATGCTTCCTCTCACGATGTCTTTCGAGCATTAACGGTAAGTCCATTGTTAAAAGTATGTTCTTGGTTAAATTAACAGGTAAAACAATAAGAACAAAGTTACTTCGCTAATAAATATTTTTTTAATTAATTTTTTTTCATTCTCAGGTAATTATTACTGATATAGGCTGATGAAATGTTTAGCATAAATCCTTACTATTTCAACAAAAAAATGCTCGATTTTTCAGATGGCAATTTACCTAATTTTTACCGTAATATGCAGTCACATTTTGGAACAAAATGTCTAATCTGATTAAAAAAATCAGAAAATATTTTTTGTTTCGTAAATCGTGTAAGAAAATAAACTCAGATTTTTATTACGAATGAGTGATAAACGTAAAACGTTACCTATTACGTATATGAGCATCACGACCAGTATCTGGGGTTTTCTTCAAAATTTTTAAACGGGAAATATACATGACATGAAAATTTAACGTAATTAATTTAATGTAAATTTCATGAAATACAATGATGCAGTCAATTGTTTGCTACATTTATTCTTTAATAAGATGATGAACATTGAAGATGGAAGGTTAATAATCTGTTATTTTTTCAGTTCATGTTAATTCCTAAAGCAGTGATTATCTAAGAGCAATTTAAAATCATGTTTAAGAGGAATGGAATTAGCTCCATGCTACTGTTAATAAGTTCAGTCTTCACACCAACACAACTAATACATCACAACATAATAGCTAGGTTATTAAAAATATTTAAACTGGATAAACACTTATTGATAAACACCGCAGTGAATTTCCGACTATTGCAAACAACGTTGCAGAAGCTACTGCCTGGCTTCTTTGGCTAAGATTTGCAAACGCAGTGGTTGCCCTTGCAGAAGAATGTCAGCCAAAATTCGATTGTGTGCGTACTACACAAAACTAAATGGCTTTCAATGTCGCAACATGGATTCCACTGAGATTTCACATGTCACGAAAGTATTCAGCTCAAAGACAAGGTTGCTTTCTTTGTTAATGAGGAAATTAAAAAATAAAATCATAAATATTCAGGCTATTAAAATTACTGGGGAGAGTAATGGCGCATTTTCTCCCAGAAAATTGCTGATGTTATCCAAAGGTTATAGACAGTTCATTTTTATTTTTATTTCGTTCAGAACCATGTTACATAACCATGCTACAAACTGAACATAAGAAATAATACAGTCAACAATCCATATACATATATTAATAAAAATATTCGTTCGTTGATTATTTTCTACTTAATAACCTAAAGTGCCGAAGTATAAACACAGTAAGAAAATTTAAATTTAATTTCCAGTATCCCGCATCCCTTTCTCATTTGAAAATTTCGAGCAGCAATTCTAACTAGTCGCTTACAGGACAATGAAAATGGACATGATGGTCATATTCCGTACATGTAGCACTGCCTGCTTATCACCAAAACAACACTCAGATTCGATTTTTGCAACGATATATAGGATGCCCTAAAAGTCTACAAACTTCACATGTTGGTCTGTCAGACTATGACGAACAAGTTTTACACAGAAAGTTATGTCCGAAACCATGACCAACGGCTGCTAGAGAGCGATATTCGCAAGTGTAGTGGAGATCAGAAAGGCGGATTATTTCTAACGAGAACGTTTAAGAAGTATGCATTAGCTTCGTAATAAGGAACTGGTCGATATATATTACGTTTATAGAACAGTAGATGAAAATGGACAAGCCGGAAACGCAAGTACCGGAAGCGCTTCCCAGACACATGTCTGCCACTTCATCTATTGTTTGAACAAATGATCCATTATTTAGACATTAGATTTCTTCTTGCGGAAACTCATTAAGTGCTTGGTATACAATACAGTCCTAACATATGACATCGACACCATCTTCAAGATTGTACAGACGTCAGCACACGTCTATAAAACACTCGGAAAGTTTAATCCAATGTATGAATCCATGCAGCAATGTAATGAAGCATGCTTTTAGGTTGATGAAAGGAATTTTGAACATTTTTGAACCATGATTATTTCCTTCATCTGTATCGTTAAGAGTTTTTCAATAATAGCATGTTAACGACGCTATCGATTTGAATTTCAGTCTCAAATTCTTGTTTAATACCATGCTAATGATACTACACTGCTGGCCACCCAAATTGCAACACCAAGAAAGACAAGAAATATCACAACAAAATTTATTTAGTAGATAACATGTTGACCAAGTATCAAATGATTAAATTTATAGACTTCTGTGAAGTGTGGTTTCTTCTAGAATCAGTAGCCAGTGTAGCCGCCGTTGTTGGAGATCACCGCTGCCACACGCCTCGGCATTGATTCAAAGAGTGCCACACGCCTCGGCATTCATTCAAAGAGACTTTGGATGTGTTCTTGAGATACAGCAGACCAAGCAGCTTCCACACGTTGCCAAAATTGATCTGGTGTGGCAGCTTGGGATGTAATCTGGGTCAATCGTTCAGCAACAATGGACCACATGTATTCTATCGGCGAAAGACCCGGAGAGCAAGCTGGCCAGGGAAGAAATTCAATCTGGTTATTAACGAAGAACCCTTGGGCAATGCGTTCCACGTGTGGTCGCTCATTATCCTGTTGAAATATGGCTGTGGGCAAGCCCTGAAGGTAAGGAAGGACAACTGATATCCAATACCGCCCCATACCATAATACCCGGTGCAGGACCAGTGTGGCGGTACATAACGCAGCTATTCAGCAAACTCTCTTCGCAGTGTCTCCAGACTCGATTCCGACCATCGTGGTGTTGCAAACAGAAGCGTGACTCGTCAGTAAAGAAAATTTCATTCCATTCTGCCGTCCACATCCTTCTTTCATCACACCATTGGCGGCGGAGACGTCTGTGGTTCTGCGTCAAGGGTAGACGAAGCAATGGACGTCTTGCGGACAGACCACTCTGCTGTAAACGGCGTCGAATGTTACGCGCAGGAACTGGATGATGCGTTATAGACTAAATGTGTAGTGCTATGGTTCGTGATATGACTGAGCGATCCGTCACTGCCATGCGCACACTGTTCCTGTCATCACGTGAAGTGGTGCATTGAGGTGGATGTGATCGAACGCGTCGGTCCCTTCTATATCCAACGGTCACATATCCTCATTACAGTTGTTTGGTTTCGTCCAACACGAGCACCGATTTCCCTGAAAGATTATCCACACTCTCGGTAGGCCACTATCCTTACTCTGCCGAGCTCGGATACTTGATCAAACGATGATCGCTGTTTACTACAAGGCATAATTGATCGTTTTTTTTAAAAAAAAAACCACAAGAAAAACACAATTGCCGAACTTGAAATCGTCGAAAACTCCAAGCCTTAAATAGCGCTTTGAAGTGGCGCCACAGGCGCGCGTGATATGCGTGTGCCTTGAAATTGTAATCGTTTGCATATCTCACCTCCAACGGAGCATGTTGTAAATTTTATGTCATTTGCATGCTTCCTTCATGGTGTTGCATTTACGGTGGCCAGCAGTGTAATAATGCTAACGAAAGTTAAGGAAAACGATTTTTCCTCTTAAAAACATGTAAAATGGCGGATAATTAACATTTAAACATGCTGTACATTAACTTGTAAGGACTATCTTACACTGATAGTATTTTGAAAACTTAAGGTTCACTGCTACATTAAACAAGATTTGAAAATGTGTTTTTCTACTATTTTTTGGTATTATTTATAACGTTATAATTTACATATGCCTCTGTATGTCCCACTCTCTAAAATAATAGATATAAGTTCCAAATTTTAGTAATAGGAACACTGCTATCTCTCTCAATGGTATCATATCAGTATTCACATAACTTTATTTTCTAGCCTTTTTCGTTCAAACATTGTATGCGTTATTTCTAGTTTTACTGGACGTTCTATACATTCGACTCAGAAGTCCTCTGCATCAACTTTATCAATCCATTTTACTGAATGTGATAAATTTAAAGGAAAGCCTTGCTAAATTCACCGTATTTTAATTCACGTGAAATTCGTCATTTAGTTTTGTGCAAATTCACATGCACAGTATAGATTACGATATGCATTTTCTCCGTGTTCAGAATACCTTAGTAAAATGCTGAAAAAGGCTTCATTAATATTATTCAATGATTTTCAGTTTGGGATCTTACTGTTGCGCAACTAAAGAAACCTGTTTACGGTAATGTGAGTCGGTATCATAGCATATATCCGATAACACTTAAATATGCATCAATAGATAAACCAAAATTTTGATAAATAGTTTTTAGAAATTCATGAAAGTTTTAACGTTTCAGTTTAAAATTAAAATTTTAGCGTTTTGGTTATCCTGATAACATTTGAGGAAATTCGGAAGTCATATTGTCTCAGAGTGCAAGGTCCATATAAATTTTAATTCGCATTATATGAATATTATGGTTCTTTTATGACTTTTTTTAAATGTTCTCTGAAATGTTTCTTTGCACCTTACTGCAATAGTTTTAACAGGATTTTTTTTTGTATTATCGTATACTTATTCGCATAAACTAATGCAATTCAAAAGTAACTAATACTTTAACAACTATTTAAGCTTAGAAAAATCAAGCGAATTCGACGAGATTAAGGGAATAAGATTTTAGAGTGCATGTATAGGAAGTATTTTTGAAGTTCTAATTAATTCTTCCCATGTGACATTACATGGGATTAAATACTATTACATGTGACTAAATACTGATGGGAAGGAAATTTTCAAAAGTTATTATATCCAACCTAACCTAACTAAACCTTCTAAGGGATTAACTGAGGCTTTCAAATTCTTTATAATAACAATTTAGTTATAATAGGTTTTTGAAAGAAAATTATGCTCTAAATAATTCTTCCGTAATAAATTATATTAAGCGCTTTGGTTTGACAGTAAAGTGTTTCCCTTTCAACATCCTCAATTAAAAATTTAACTTAAATGTACAACATGTCATTCTCTTAATATTAACGGATTTTGATAAGCGCGTTATTCACCAAACAATGAAACCTCTTTCGTCTAGTTATATGTTCTGGCAATTATTTAGCGATAACTGTGACGACGGTGAAAAAAAACCTGAAAATATTCAAATTTCTAAGAATCTTCGAGGATTACTTAATTTGCAGTCTCTGTCATGAATAATACAGAAGATAATTCCCCTACCAGGTTTACCAGCTGCCAACACATACATAAAAATGCATATACTTTTGTCTACAAAGGGTAGTGCTAAGACGCTTTAGTATTTTATCACCGTATATAAATCTGCAACTTATTATTTAAGTGTAGAGTGCTTTTCGCTATCAGTGCTAAAAGTATATACAGCTTTATTCCAGTCTTTAGCCACATTTCTTTCTAGAAACTACGTGCTTAAACAGTTGTAAAAGATTCAGGTTTTAATTGTCTGCTTGCCGGCGTTTTTTTTTTTTTTAAATTTCTTCAGTAAATGTCATTGAGGGCATTACAATCAAAACCTTGAACAAAACGGTGCTAAAAGGCTCTGTACACCAACACATTTACGATATACTTAACTGCATTTTATATGCATATTGAGTCTGAATCTAAACGAGATTTTTGAGCTTCGTTAATGCTGAAACAAATTTCTTTTAATTTCATAGTATTTCTGCAGTATTAGTAGAAAAGATGTGGTCTAGCTAAATGCGGATCTCTTCATAATAGCTTTGTTAAAGCAGTATATTACAGTTATAAGAACACTTCCTAAGTTATGCGATAGTACATAAACAAAACTCTGAAACTGAAAACATTCTGAATTCTTCTGATCATTCGTATCTTTGTTTTGTACATGAAAACGTAGCGCCAAATCAGCACTTATTCTAGAAAATAATAGGTGATACATCCATTCTGGCATGTTCCGCCGGAAGAAGCTTACTTAAAAAAAAACGTTTTAACTGAAGGTTTTTTTTAAATCATTTATAACAAGAACTGGGATTTCGCTCAACATAAAACACGTAAAAAAACGTGCTGGAACAGCTAAGATTAGCTGTTCCAGCACGTTTAAGTAATTTTAGCTGTAGCAATTTTTAATAACAAATATGAGAGGAACTTAGATGTAATTAAAAATTTCAGTGAATTACGGTGTAATTTGCTTTTACTTTTTCCCAGCTTGCTATACAGCTAACATGTGCTCTGCATCAAGTCTTCAAAGGAATGCAAGAATAGTATATCTACAGTAGATAGCTCATCACGTAAGAGGGACGAAAGGGATTATCTGAGGCATATTAAAAGCTCTTAGCTCTTGCACTCATTCACAACTTCGGTAGCTCTAAAAAAAAGTAAAGAAAACAGAATGAAAGGAAATTGAAAGACAATTCTAAAATATAAGAATCCGAAAGGGTTCAGTGAATGTTATGTCTTCTGTACATTAAAAAGTGAAAAATATGTAATGCAGTTCCACAAAAATATATAGTCATTTAATCAGATATATTTTGAATTAAATGCATTTTTACTTCCTTGTAAAATAAAGGAAATTTGTAATCGTGAAAAATTTCCGATATCATATTTCAACAAAAATATCCATTTTGACCATGCATTCTACGATATGCGTCTGTTTAAATAAATTTTAAATATGTTTCAAGGCATGTCTAAATAGTTTAGTTGGTTAATTATTAACAGAGAGATCAAATATGAAAGAATTCTATCTTACGTTTTTCCGAATGGCAATACTCTCGAATGAAAAGTGAAATAAATCTCGAATAAAAAGTGATACTGCAATGTGAAATTACACAAATTCATGCTGCTCTTTGGGGCTAAAAAGGAAAAGAAAGCTGAATAATTTTACAACTGTTTCGTGTTCTGAGTGGTATTTGTTAATATATTTGTGTCTGAATACCCCTTTCCACTTCTAACGTTTGTCGTATTTCATTGAAATTTTGTTTATAATCCGGTTTCTTCCGTACGAAGACAACATTAGGTTACTTTACTGTGAAACAGCTCGTATTTCATTTGTGCTTGATTCGTGGTATTTAAGAAACTGCATGCGAAAAAATAAAAAAAAAATGCAAAATAGATGTGATAAATAGGAAAGAGGTATTTGCTCTTATTTTAGAAATTGCTATATTTTTGATTTTATCTTTTTGTAGGAATGTAGCTAACACGTCTCGCCATTAGGAATATAATTAAAAGATATTTAATTAAATAAATTGTAATACAACGAAAAACGAAAAAATTAACTTTTACTTATATAGTTCTATTTGTCATTTGAGTGTAATAGCAAAGGTCATTTTTGTTCAAGCTAAAATAAAATTTTGCACAATATGTAAATGGAGAAGTACTCCATTATGTTTCGATTACTATACTATACAGATTGTAACCATTATAAAAATTTAACTATGTCGATAAAATCTGTGTGCTAATGAAAATTTTGATTAGCACTTAATAAACAGCATTCTCGTAAAAGAAAAGGAAACTTTCTCTGCTGCCTGCGAATTAATTAATCGTGCCTCGTTTATTGATATTAATGCTAAATGATCGTTCATTACAGCATACCAATGAGACAGGACATAGCAACAGATATCTGTGAAAGACGGAGAAATGAACTGATGCTCCAATTCCTTTAATGCATAGAAATGAATTTTAGACCTTAAATGCTTCGAGGATCATTGCTGGGCATTCTATTTTAACCACTTTTTTTTTGTTTAAGGTGTAAAGTCCAGGGACTTAAATATTAGATTACCATGCAGCTCTCATAAGTATCTGAAAGGGAAATAAAATAACGCATACTCTTATATTTGTTGGTTTCAAAATTACTTCTTTTTATGCGAAAGTAGTTTTCAGTACTTTCATGTACATAGTAGTACCTGCTCATAATAGAAAAGGAATAGCTAAATGGTAAAATGAAAAAATCTATTTTATCTATCAGCAGGAGGTGTGATTAAAATATTGTTACGAATTTTGTACTTGGATAGGTAATTTTAATAGAATTATAAGTAAAATGGTTGTATCTTTCTGTGTCATATAGCGCGAAACAAATTTTAAAAGAGAGATATGAAGGAAAAGTTAGAATACAGGGACACGTGCATTTAGCATTAAGTAAATGTGCATCTCAGTAATTTGTAGTGAGTGAAAACGAATAAATGCAATTGACCACTATGTTAGCTGTAACCGTAATTCCACCCTCGTATTAGTTTCGAGTAATTTCTAGAAGCAGAAAGTAACAGAAGTATCTCTTGTCCTAATGAAATCTATTTAAGACCGAAGAGAGAATATTTAGCTGTTATTGTTAGTGTTGCGAGTTGAATGTGAGATCGGATTGGCTTTCTGTTTAGACACTCTTCGCATTGCGTTGTGCTTTATGGTCTTAATAGTTTGTAGTATAACGACTAATTATGCATCGCGATATTGTGTACATTTGTACGAATATTTCTGTGGAAAATACCACAGTTCTGAAATATTTCTTTTGATAAAAATAAATTTTTCTTAACTTATTATTGGACTTGTATATTCAATCCGTTACAAATGAATACGCATGCAACACATTTTGCTGTCAGAAGTGGGACTCAATGACCAGAGCGATGGAAGAACAATTAAGAAAGCTCGCGCCTGCCTTTGCTGCGTTCCAAGAAAAGATGGAAGCTGGCCAAGCATCTTTTAAAGAAGATTGAAGGCGGGCCATTGAAGGGGCCGTCAACTTCGTCAAACAGGAGATGAAAGCCGTTCAAGAAAAGCTGGAAGCTGGTTAAGAATTTGTTGAAGATGAGATGAAATCCGCTGAAGAATATATGGAAGCTGGTCAAGGAGAGATTGCAGCAGGCCAAGAAGATATGAAAAAAAAATTACCTGCATAATAGAAAACAAATTTGAAGATATGGAAGGCAGAATAGATGCGGTTGAAAATAAAGTTTGATAAACTGAAGAAAGAACGTTTTCTGTAAAAGAGCAAATAGAAGACAGAGTTTCCTTTGTGGACCAACAAATCGATTACAGAGCTCCTCATGTCAAACAACAAATAGAAGAAAAAGTTTCTGCCGTGAAATAACAAATCGATGGCAGTGTTTCTGTGGTCGCCAAAAAAGTTGATACCTTAATAAAATTATTAACAACGGCAGAAAGCCATTATGATGGTTTTAAAATTTTACCCATGACTGCTCGTCTTTCTCTGAAGTTATCCACATTTGATAGGAAGACCTCTTGGCAAGAAACAATTTTCTATAGTGGAAGAAGCAAATGGATGGTGTTCCCAAGCTAAGGCCTGTCATCTCGCCGCTTCTTTGAGAGCAGCCTCAGAGGATATCTTTCAGACTTTCCCAGAAAACCAAGAAACCATTTTTCCCGAAAACCAAGAACCTAAGGCTAGATTTTGAAGCCCCATCCGGCACGCTGAAGCTGCGCTTTGGGGAGAAATATGTAAAAGACTACAGCAGGATTCAGTTACAATTCCGGCAAAAGAAAGAAGCCCGCGGAAACACTGCAGGACTTGTTACAGAAACTGAAAGGCTGTCTCATCTCACCTTTTCGAAGCAGACCACATTACTACTCGTGTAGACTAATTAACCATACAAGTCGATGCCTTGATACGGAATAGGAATGACAAGAAACAAACCCTAAAGTACTGGAACTGCGGTGCTGACGGCCACCTGAAAAGGAATTTTAAAACGCCTCAGGGCACGGAAAATGAGACCGTTCCCACCACGAAGCAGGGAAACTAATTAGTGGCCATCTCGCGAAGCGGAGGTTGCCAGATATTGAAAAGGATAGTTTAAAGCGCTTCAGATTTCTGAAATAAGTGGTGGCACCTTTTATCATGGGAAATATCAATGGATTCCCCTGGAGTATATCCATCGATACAGAAGCCAATATTACGATCATTCGGAGGGATTTAGCTCAACAGTTTAAAAATGAACTCATTTGGACAAAATTCTGATTTACCCGCCCCCCAGACTGTGCTCTGGGATAAAATTGACAGTGATGGAAAATTAGACCTTAACATCATGTTTAGAATTGCCGCCTACTATCACGTGGTATATGTGGGAAATATTACAGACTCTTGCATATTCGGATTGGATTTTCTAGGGAAATAGAATTTTTCCTTGGACTTTAAAAATAACGAGTTGCATTCTGCCTCCGAGAACATAACTGTTGGCAGTTAATGATAAAGGAGTGAAATATATCCACAAAATCATAGCTCAAGACGGTATCACAATACTGGCAAGAACAGAAATTTTACTTCCTGGATCCATAGCAGAAAAGAGAAATTTCTGCTACGGTGTCATGGAATATCCCAAGAATTGCAATAGCCCTAAAGAAGAACTAGTAGCCCCAGCACTTGTCGATCTATCGAGGACCGTTATCCCAGTGAGAGTTGCCAATGTAACTGACAAGGCGAGAGTTATAAGGAAAGGTGAATTGGTTGCAGCATGTACTCCAGTGCTGTATGTACTCAGTGTACTCCATGTACTGAGTTGTTAAAGACTAGAGACGCCCCGAAAATGTCCATCAGCTGAGAAGTTTCCTAGGCTTTCCACCTACTATAAGAGATGTCTCAAGGAATTTCCTTCCAACGCAAGAGCCCTTCGCAACCTGACAGAGAAAAAACAAACGTTTTTGCGGACAAATGAACCTGAGGATGAATTTAAAAGCCTGAAGGAAGCTTTAATATCTGTTCCAAATTTGACGTATCCGCAGCCCAACACACCGTTTATTCTCGATATGGTTGCTAGTGTCGCTGCTGTTGTTTCCTAAGAAGTAAACGGCCAGGAATGTGAAGTGGCCTACTGGAGTAAGTGTGCTTCTAAGCAGAAGGGGAATTACAGTGTCACCAGGAAAGTGTTGCTTGGCATAGTTAAAGCCGTAGAAAATTTCCATCATTATCTCTACAGAAGAAAATGCCTACTCCGTACGGATGATGCATCATTGGCATGTCTTCTAAATTTCAAGAAACTTGAAGCTCAAATAGCCAGGTTGATACAAACATTTCAGGAATCTGGCATAACTAACCGTCATAGGAAGGGATCATCACGCTGGACGCTTACGCTCTGTCTAGAAGACCTTGCCCATAAAGCTGCAGTTAATGTTATAGAGTCGAAGCGAAATACCCTTAACCCGGTCGTACGACAAATTACAACATCAACATCAGCTGATCGAGAATGATGGAGTGACAAAGAAGTCAGGAAAGACGAGCTGAAGGGCGGCGATTTTCTACATATTCGAAACGGTGTCTTGTACTCGAAATTCGAAACATTTTTGGGTGACTGCTGATACTTCCAAGATCTCGGATCCCTGACGCCCTTAAAAAAGTACATAGCAGCCCTACAGAAAGCCACTTCGGAATAATGAAGAATTTGTGGAGAGTTCAAGAGCGCTTCTGTTGGAATAACGCAAAAGTGGTGCCAACCTTGCGATTCATGTGCGGGTCGGAAAGGACCGAAGAAACGCAGCAGAGGGAAGTTACAACGTTATAGTGTATTGAACGTTTGAACGTATCGCATCGTTTGAACTTTTGAACGTATCGCATTTGACATCCTGGAACCCGTGACGCGAAATGCTGATGGCAATAAATACATCCTCGTTGGCCTGAAATGTATCCTACTCCTGATCAAGAGGCTGTCACAGTAGCAGACGTAATGATACAGCATTGGATTTCCATGTTCGGAGTGCCTTTTCAGTTACATTCCGATCAAGGAAGAAATTTTACCTTGGCTGTAATAAAAGAACTCTACAAGGCACTCGGAATTGAAAACCCTCAAACGACGCTTTTACATCCCCAGTTGGCCGACACAGTAGAGAAGTTTAATCCAAGCATTCTTAATAATCCCTCGTTGGTGGTTTTCAGAAAGCAACAGCACTGGGACAATAGTTTACCTCTGTTTTTTACTGGCTTATCGCAGTGCTGTCCTCGAGACTACCGGCTATTCTCCATCCCAGATGCTCTTCGTTCGTGACCTTCATCTGCCTTTGTGGTCTCTTGTTTGGTCGGCCCCGGATGCGCCTGTATCACCTGAGGAATACATCTAAGATCTCCAGGCACGGTTTGAAGTGATGCACAATTTTGCAAGAGAAGGAGTCAATTTGGCGACGGAAAGAGATGAAGACCCGATATGACACGAGAGCTACAGGACATCAGTTCAACAAAGCAGACAAGATATGGTTTTGGAATCCGATTCGTCGGAACGCTTGCACGAGTTGCAAACTCTTTCCTAAACTACAGTCACCTTGGGATCGTCCTTACACGGTCCTAAACAGGCTGAACGACGTCGTGGTTCGGATCCCTAAATCATCGAACTCTAAGCCTAAAGTCGTACATTACAACAGGTTAGCTCTTATTACGGCCATTGTACGCAGCGTATATAATGCAAATGGTATAAGACCATGGTCCTTTTCATTTCTAAACTTGTAAATTTTGCACTCATTTATTCATTTACTATTTGGTTTGTTTTAAGTTGTTTATTGCAATTATTGTTTATGTTGTTTGGTATTGTATTGTAATGTTTATTGTTACATTGATGCCTTATTTGTAAGTATGACTTCTTGTACAGGCATTGTACTTCCCAGGACGTGCAGTCTTTGAGAAGAGGGCAGTGTTATGAATTTTGTATTTAGATAACTAATCTTAGTAGAATTATGATTAAAATTGTTTTATTTCTCTGTGCAATGCAGCGCGAGACGAATTTTAAGAGAAAGTTATGCCGGAAAAGTGAAAATATAGGAGTACGTGCATTTAACATTGAATAATGGATACCTCGCAATTTATATCTAAATTGAATAAATGTAATTGACTACTATGTTAGATGTAAACATAATTCTATCCTATTATTGGCTTTCAGAAATCTCAAGAAGCAGAAAATGCTAGAATTATCTCGCGAGATCGATTGAAAGCTATAAAAATCCAGCGAGAGAATATTTCAGCTCAGTTTTAAGTTAGCTGCTGTTGTTATTGTAGTCAATTCACAGTGAGATCGGATTAGCCTTTCCCTTTTAATTTGCTGTGAAATACGTTCTGTTTAACGTATTTCTGTTCTACTGATTATTATTGCCTGCTATTGTGAATACTTGTATGATTATTTCTGAAGAAAATCCCAGCGTTCTGTTATTTCTCTTTATTCTTACCTTTTATGAACTTGTGCATTCAATCTATTACGAACCCATACGCATGCAACAGTATACATGTATGCAATATGGAATGTATGCAGTATGGAAAAGTAGCAATAGTTAGAGCCACTAAATTTTGAACACACTTAGTCACGAATCACCGAAACATGTGCATCAAGAAGCAAAAATTTCCAATTTTCATTTCTCATTTTGCTCGAGTTTAAGGAGCTTTTGATTATAAACTAATTGATTAAAATTTAATATTTCAAATTTTTTGAGAAAGCTGAGCTTTCTTTGTTAAGATGTTCCAAATCTAACCAGAAGACTCTTAGAATAAAACAAGTGTGTAACCATTTTGCAAAACGCAATATATTTGTGTTCTGATATAACAGCACTGCGAGAACACGGTGGCACGTAGAACCAATAAATTTTGAACACACATAGCGTTTCCCTCGAACATACTCAACTCGAAGCCCGAATTTGGAATTTGGAATTTATTTTTTATTTGTTTCTTATTCTTTGCGAATTTAAGGAATTTTTATTTAAAAACTATGCGATATAAAAGCTTTATCACCTGACAAAGCATAAGATATTTATGTTTAAAATTCCAGAAAAGTCAGCGATATAAAAAAAAGTGTTGCCACTAGTCAAAACGCAAGATATTTAGCTTTCGAACTCTGTGCATCACCTGAACTGTTAAAAATCGTACACTTTTCCTTTTATATAATTACTATTGCAGGTGGCTAAACGCACGAGCGGCTAGTTCTGCAATACATTCAGTACATTCTGGTTACATTCTGTAATCCATTCACCTACACCGATACATTTGCTTGAAATTCATTTGCCATAATAATCTTAATTGCTCACAACACATAGTTTTACATTTTAGAAAGCCTTAGTTTACATTTTAGAAAGCCTTAGTTTTAATAGTAGAGATTAAACTGCTTTAGTTGGGATATAACGTTCTGCTGTCTATCTGTTGTGTAGAATCCTGAGAATAGTGACTGCACCGAAGAAGGGTTAAAACTACCCTTTATTAAACTCTTTAAATTATTTACAATGCGACACCTTGAAGCTAACATACTACGCCTGTGCTTGGGCGGTCAGTGAAACACTAGAATCAAAACTCAAGGATTCAAGATATTAGCAAATAGTGGAATTAAACTACAGCGCTCATACAATCCTGTATCCTGCAGCGCATAGATAAGTCTAGTGGCAGCAAGGTAATAGCTGTAAAGGACACGTGTAATCAGCTATAAGTGCTATGCCGAAGCCTGTGTTACAACCACGCACAGAGATTTCCCAAACTCTCTCTTTCCCTACTAGAACATCAATATTTAAACTTTTACTCCCACTGGTCAAATTTGAATTCCTTATGCGCGCTACCCAATTTAAATATTCTGGCACTGACAATTAGGGAAATGAAAGCTTATATTAAATATATATAAAAATTAAATTTAAGTGGATATTTAAAATAAATATAAATGCCTACGTTTGTCCATGGCAGAATTTCACAGACTTGGATAAAGGTACTTAAAGACCTGTTACAAACTGATAAATTCTACAACTAACACGATCTGAGCCCCGTTTACATTGAAATTTAAAATTTTAATTTATAACAGAAAGGTCTTTTACATCATAGTTCTGTTGCACTTTCTTCATCGTCTTTCAATTGGCCTTCAGTCATCTCCTTCCAGTGATCTGGAAGGAATACTTATGAATACATGATTCTAACAGTAAGTAACACTTTAGCTTCACACTACAATCTTTTCTTGAGTTCCTAACCTTTTTGCATTTAGCATAGTTTTTCAGCTTTTCCGTACATTACGGTGTTTCATATATTTACAATTATTCAATTACATTCATGCTTAAATTTTAAACATAAATCCCCTTTTGGCTCTCCAAGAGGTGTGGTGAAAACGCAAGTGTAAAGTGTTATAGTAAACAAATTCTCCACAAAATATTTTCTACATTCATCTTAAACGCATGAAAGCTTTCGCTCAAAATCGCATGATTTGATTTAACTAAAATTTCTTTACCGCGAACTCAATTGACTACACTAAACTTTAAATGCATCAACTTTTAATTGAAGTTTTAGCACTATATACATATTATCTATGCTCTTTTGAGCTTTAAACATTCATTAAAAGTATCATTTACTTTAACACAACAGATATTTTAACATTTTACAAACAAATACAACTGAGAATAAAATGAAAATTTTACTTGAATGAATCCTTTTCATCGCCAAATGAGCGAACCTGAAATAAATTTTCATTAATAAGTACTAATACAAAGCTGCTTGTATGGCGCGTTAAGATAAATAGTATTTCGACAAACAAAACCGAACTACTAGTTCTTTACATTAACATATCATTTCTACAGTACACTATGCTTTGGGCTTTCGCCAAATAAAGCTGAAATAACTTTAGTCCTCATTTTCCTGCAACTTTACATAGCAAAAACGATTTATAGAAAAATTCACTTATCTCTGTTTTCCAACGCTTGGTATTCAGCGATTCTATTGTTGCAGAATTGTGTCGAAGTCAGTTGGTTCATATAGGAGTCTTTCGGTCTCTGCTTCCTATTCGCTGGTGGAAACTGACCTTTCCTTTTTGACCCCTGATGAGTGGTTTTTCAGGATGCACTTGCGATACGTCTTGTCTTTTCCTTTTATTGTCCGGCAAACTGGTTCTTTGAACATCGGCCTTCGAGGACGCTTGCCTGTTTGCTCTGTGCCTTCAACATCGGCAGGCCTCTTCTTCATTTTACCAAACGGTTGTGTTGTTTGTAGTAATCTTTCTGTACGCCACTTCCTTGATGTATCCTGGAGTTGTTTACTGCGAGACCTTGTCATAACACGGTGATTCTTGTTTCCTTCCAGGACCTTTCTTTAAACACATAGATTGAATCTACAAACAATGAACGACTAGGTATAATGAACATGCAATAGCAGCCAAAGTCGGCATTAGCATAAGACAGTGACGCCGCCAGCAGTGGCAGAGCTTGAGATGTCGCTTGCTCCAGACAACAGAAGCACCTCTACACCAAAACGGCATCGTGGGTCTCAGGAAGGCGTTGCTAATCTGGATAGCTAGCGTAAATGGCCTATGCCTACTTATCCAGGGTAAATAATAGGTGGCCCCCTACACTTATACCTACCTACCTACAGCCCTTGAATTTTGTCTTCGCTGAATCTTCCACACGTTGAGGGATTCTTTTCTCCGAAATTCTTCTGCGTATCGGAGACCTTGTAGTTTCATTACTTCTTTGCTTTTTCGCGGGTGGTGGAAGTTGTGCTGGGGTCAAAATTGGACCTGGGAAAGCCAACTCTTCTCATTCGGAAGCCTGGAAGAAATCATTTCAAACATCGAAATCTTCACGATCATAATATCTCATCAATTGATGCGGACTAGCCTTCATTATTTCCCCCAAATCTGTTTTTAAGTAAATCACAGCCCCAATGATATGCTGTACAATGTACGGTCCTTCAAATTTATGGGTGAATTTTGATACATTTCCTGATACACTAGACAAAGTAAGTCATCTTTTCAACAACTTACCCCCCCCCACTTTAAAATCTAATTCACGGCGTTTTCTGTCGTAATGAAGTTTCTGCCGCGCTCTTGCTACATCGGAATTTTTCAAAGCTTTATCGATCAGCTTTTGAATAGTTGCCTGTTTAAATTCTGGTTCTCGATTTTGAATAAAAAAAGTTTGTCTAAAGGAGTCAACTTCTTCATACACAGAAATAATTCAGCGGGTTTTACCCTTTGTATCATGTTTAGCAGTTCTTAAAGCATAGGCTAGTTCTTCAAGGCAGCTATCCCAGCGTTTATGATAATTTTTAACGTAACTTCTAATTACTTTAACAATGTTTCTATTAACTCTCCGCAATGTTTGCTTGTGGTCTGTACGGGATCATTTCCATATGCCGTATGTCAAGCCCTTTACACAGGCTCTCAAAAGTTTGACTAAAAAAATTGCCTACGATTATCGCTTATTACTTTTAGCGGTGCACTGTATTTTAAAATATATTTACGTAAGAAAGCATCTGCAACTATTTTAGCTGACGCTCGTTTTAAAGAAATTATTTTTACCCACATAGAAAAATGGTCTGCAATCACCAAAAGATATCGGTTTTTATTTAACTCGCTTTGGGGAAAGGGACCAAGAAAGTGTATTCTAAGGATCTCGTTAGGAAAGGTCGCGCGATTACTATTTAGATACCCGGCCGAGTTATAATTAACGCCGTTAATTAACTGATATAACTTCTATGACCTGACATACGCTATTACTATCATCTGTTGTCGCGGAAAATACACCGCCTTACGTACTCTACGCACCGTTTTTCTCACCCCTAAACGACCGACTGTGGGTCAGTCATGAAGTTCCTGAAAAGTACTCAACCGTAGTATGGCGGAGATGGATGGTTTCAATTCGTAATTTTCATTTGTCAATTTAGAACGGAATAACAGGTTATCTATGATTTCGTAATTTTGGGCTCTATTTCTAATTGCAGCAAGATCTGCATGTTCAAAATTATCTGGATCCTTTAAATAAGCATAGATATTACCGAAATTTGGATCCTTTGACAGTTCAGCTGTAAATGTTTCACGGGAATCTAACACTTTAGGTGTTAACATAGCACATTTTATTTGATTCCCATTTCCATCCAGTTTAATTCTTGAGAAGCGGTCGGCTACTGTATTTTCCTCGCCGGGAGTGGGCTTAATTATTCAGTTGTATTCTTGTAACTTTAAGGCACATCTAATTAATCTAGGAATTAAATTCTTTCCAGAATATAATCTACCTATGGCCGCATGACCAGTGTAGATTGTAACCTGGGCTATTCTAAAGTAGACCTTAAACTTTTAAACTGCCATTAACACTGCTAAATTTCCCTTTCTGTCGCTGTGTAGTTCCTTTATGTCTGACCCAAAGTGTTGCTAAAAATTGCCAAGGGATGCCCTCTTTGAGTTAAAACCGCACCTACGGCGTAATCTGAAGCATACACCGCGTTCTCCAAGTTCTCGTCCCCTTCGGGGATTTTAACACTGAGGCATTAATTAGAGCTGTTTTCAGTTTTTTGAAAGCGGTGTTTTCCTTCGCTGTCCATGCAAACTTGGATTTCTTTCGTTTTAAAACTAACAGAGGTTCAACAATATCGGCAAAATTTTGCATAAACGAACGATAATATGAGCACATGCCAATGAAAGATGAAAGTTTCTTCCCCGTATTTGGCGGAGGATAATTTTTAATTGCTTTTATTTTAGAATCCTCAGTCTCCATTAGCAGAGATTTTGCATCGCAGTTCCTTAGTTGCGAATTTACATTTTGCGGCATTAATAGTTAAACAAAAACTTCGTAGAGATCTTCCACGTGTTGTTCAATAGTGTCACTAGTTATGATAATGTCATCGAGATAAATCAAAGTGGATTTTCCTAGGACGGGAAGTAAAATTATGTCCATAGCTCGGTGAAAGGTTGACGGGGCCCCGGAAAGCCCAAACGGTATGCGTAAAAATCTATAAGTATCCGATTTTGTAATAAATGTTGTTTTATTCACGTCTTCTGGTTTCATGGCTAGTTAAAAGTATCCTGAGGTAAGATCAAGAGTGGTCATAAATTTTGTAGACCTAATTTTCCGTATTAATGCTTCTATTACCGGTAAAGGGTAAACAGGAAATTTAGTCATGATATTACGTTTTCTGTAATCGATTGCAAACCAGTAAGATTTTGGATCCGGAAGGGGAAAGTTATTTCTGCATAGCACAACTGAGCTAGCATATTCACTATTGATTCGAATAATTATTTTATCCTTTAACATTTGTTGTATATGGTGTTCTATTATTGATTTTTTTGCCTTATCATATCGAAACAGTTTTGCTTTACAAGGTTCGCTTGATTTAAGTTCTATCGAATGGGTAACAATTTGTGTATTCCCTGGCTTCTCCACAATAACGTATTAAATTTACTTACGAGTTTTTCCCGTTTGACTCTTTTGTTTTTGATGATGGAGGTCAATTTCAGGAACATTTACCTCTTTCACCACCTTTGACACCATATCCAAGAAAATTAAATTTTCCGTAAAGTTTATTGTGGCCTTCACCCCTCTGAGGAACTCTGTACCTAGAATTACATTGTTTCTCAAATCTTTAGTAACAAAAACTAGAACTTTCAAAACTTCGTTTTTTACCTGAACGTTTAAAGCGATAGCTTTCCGACACATTCGCAAACTTTCCCTTGTGTGGCAACTATTTCTGTGCTACAATTTTTAAACAATGTTATTCTCCGGAAATTTCTATAGTAGAATTTTTCGCTTAAAAATTTCCTTCCGCGCCGTGTTCAGGAGTGTTTTTACGAGTACGTCGTTCAAAAGAATCTGGATTACCGGTAATTGAGAATTTTTGACTACCACGGTATTTATATACAACTTAGAGGGATTTCGCGATATACAGGGGGTCTGAAGCCTCAATTTCTCAGGTCCCTTTATTAGTTTAAATTCTTCTTGCCTCCTGATGCTTGATGGGTGCGCTGGCCGTTTTTGGCTTTACCGTTTTCTTTCTTGCTTGTTGACGGCGTAGTTAGAAAGCGTTTTCCGACGTTGTATTCGTTCCTTTCTGCGGCCAGCTGTCTGGAGAACTGCTGATAATGTCTCTAGGTAGGAACCTCGAATTTCCGCAAATCGCCGATTTTGGATCTTTAGGGCTAATTCGAATAGCTCTTGCAGCGTTCGTGGGTTTCTCAGCTCCAAGAAATCTTGTACTGCGGGTAGTAAGCTTGGTAACATAATTTCAATAACTTCGCTATCGGACTTCTTTCTACATAGCATATTCACTAATTTGACTTTACGTAGGATAAACTCGATAAGGTGTTCAAGTTTCCGTTGATAAAAGCTGTAGAGTCCGCCTTGAAGTTTTGCGCGATCTTTTGTTATCGGTAAAGCCTTTAGGAATGCCATTTTGAAATTTTAAAAATTATACGTTAAGCTTCCGACTTCCCCAAATAAACATTTTCCAATTCCTTTCCACCAAGACTCCGACTGTCCTCGGAGGGCACTCTAGGCAACAGCTAATTCTTGTCTTTCGGGTACCGGATACAGCTGAAAGTGCGTTTCAAGGGATTCCAGGAATGAATGACGGGGTTTCTACCATGGATCACCACTGCTGGTTTAATTGCTGCTCTCATGGTGTGTATTAAAAAGCCAAATCCATCCAATGTGCTTGTTACCATCGGGTCTACGACTTCTATCTCTTGTAAGGATGATTGTCCGTCCTGATTATTTCCCATTGGATCCGAATAGGATGTTCAGGCGAGGTTTAAAACTACCCTTTATTAAACTCTTTAAATTGTTTATAATGCGTCAACTCGACGCTAACATACTAGGCCTCTGCTTGGGCTGTAACTGAAATAGTAGAATCAAAACTCAAGATTTCAAGATATTAGCAAGTAGTGGAATTAAACTACAGGGCTCATACAACCCTGTATCCTACAGCGCGTAGATGAGCAAGGTAATAGCTGTAAAGGCCACGTCTAACCATCAATAAATGCTAAGCCGGAACTCTCTCTAACTTTCCCTATTTTTTTTTTCCCTACTAGAACATCGATATTTAAACTTTTTCTCAAACTGGTAGAATTTGCATTCGTTACTCGCGCAACTAAATTTAAATATTCTGGCACTGACAATTAGGGGAATTAAGGCTTATAAGAAAGTAGCTTAAAATTAAATTTAACTGGTTATTTAAAATAAGTATAAATTCCTGCAGTGAAAAAACTGATTGCTTCTCTTTTTTAATTTTTACTTTTTACAATGTATTGTTAACAGAACTGTTCTAACGAACTAAATAGGCTTAATTCAGAATGTTTTAATATTAATATCATAAAGAATGAATGATGGGAAAGAAATAAGCAAGTATAATTTATATTTAAACGTTCCTATTATCGATATTATCTGTTAACGTCATTAAATTTATTTAAGTACAGAAATGTACTAAGACTATAATTAATGGAGATATCTAGAGCTCCAGTTATCTGAATTGTTTAATCTTCTTTCAAGCCTAATATTGATTAATCATATTAGTTCATTTAAGTTGTAGAGACATTAGGTTATTTCGAAGCAGGAGATGTGAGAAATGAGCAATGCCCTCCCCGGGATTCGAAAAACGGACCTCTCGAATACGCGTCGAGAATGCTTACCACTACACCCCGAAGGCATGCGAAGAAGGCGGGAGAAATACCTTATGTACTCCCCCTTTTAAGGGGTGACTGGGGATTAGGGGACCCAATCGTAATTCTCGGTGGTTGAGAATCATCATCCACTACCTTTTTGTTTAGTTCGGGAGCCACCGTAGAGTCATTAGGTTATTTTGAAATAGGAAACAGGAGACGTGAAAAATCAGCATTGCCCTCGCCAGGATTCGGACCACGGACCTCACGAGTACGCGTCTTGCGTGCTGACCACTACAGCAGGAAAGCATGTGAAGAAGGCGTGTGAGAAATACTTTATAAAGTGTTTGTAATATTTTATATAAATAATATAAGGAACAAAATAACTAATTTTAATAAACTGTTTATATTGTTCTTAAACTTAGTACTGTAAATTAATTACCTCGGTTTCACGCGTAATTGAACCCCGCAAGCGGACGAATGATAAAGACTTCCAAATACTGGTAATTTGATTAAGGTTCTAAATCATGTGAACGACCAGGTTATGTAGATTTATGAGAGCTTACCCCGTGTGCATCGGGAATATAGGCCAGTTTCCCTTAAAGAGCCCTTCATGAACGCACTTCCGTAAGGGAAACAGCCCTCGTGTGCTTTGCAATCTATAAATACCTGAAACTCTATTTATGATCAGATATAAATTATGCATTTGTTTGCGAAAGAAAAAATATTCTGTTAATTTTACTTCCTTAGGGGAACGGGAAAGAAAGAAAAGCTTATTTTTTTTTTAACTGAGCCAGCCGTGTGAACAAAAATTAATTATATTTCTTTTAGTGGAAGCAGAAATAGATTGTGTACTTAAGTGAATGAAAAGAGAATTAGCAATTTTATCTAAGGTATTGCATAGGCTATGTTTTCTGTTTTTGCCAATTAAGAAGCATTATTTTTTAGAAGACAGAATTTTGAAAACTAGGCCCTGCATTCTAATAGACACTATTATCAGTCTACCGATATACACCGATTATAGACCGATCTTACACTGAATAAGAAATTTAGCAGTCAAGGAAGATTAAATCTTCATTTTATTTTCAATAAACATATTGCGGCCAGGAACAACTTGGCACATTATTTGTGCTAATTTCAAGAGTTTTATATTTTTGATAACTTTGCAAAACGAAGAAAGGAGCAGACAGCAATCCAGATAGGCCGAAGAGTAGCGAGCAAGTGCTTTACTTTCAGGGTCAAATCTTAATTCGGACTTAGTTTTGGTTTACAATGCATTTTGATTGGATAGTTAATACTTCTGAATAAATATTATTGGTTGCTTGAGCTTTAATTCCATTTACATCATAAGAATTATGTAAGAATCATATGACATGGATTAATCTAGAAATGACGCAGTGCAGAGAGAGAGAGGTTATTATTTTTAGAATTCAGAAGGGAAATTTGCGTTGCTAATTTAATCTTTTACATAGTTTTTATTTTTCTTACCTATTGCCCCTCTCCTTCAAGCAGAAAAAGGTGTAGCGACAGAGAAGCGTTTTTAAAGGAAAAGCGTTGAAGGAAATGAAGAAAAATAATTTGAAAAACACAAAACCTGAAATTTTGACCGAAATAATTACTTACATAATTGCAAAATATGAACTTATATGATTTTTTTAGAATTTTTTAGATAATAGAGTCCTTTAAAAATTTTCAGTCCAAAAGTGATTAAATATACTTTGATATTTGCAGTTGAGATTCCGTATGTTTTCGTAGCGAGTGGAAAGGCTGTAGACGGACGACAGACGAATTTCACTTTAAGAACTCCACATCTTTATTCGATTGAAATGACAATTCATTTTTCTTTACACGAAGATCACATATTCGATAATAATTTAAATAGTAATTCTAGTAAATTTAGAACTCGACGTCATAAATATTTTTAACAAAGGAAAAACGAAGAGGCAGAGCAAAGCATTTGCATAACAGGAATGGCAGAAAGGAATCTGACGAAAAATGGTGCGTAGAGCTATTTATAGTAGCGGTTACATAACAGGCGAGAGAGTTCCGGAAAGTACTGAAACTAGGGGGAAGATCTTGAAATGAATTATCAAACAAATGGTTCGAGCTTACATTATTTTCTTATTTTTTATAAAATGTTTTAGAAAAGTATTTAATTTTTTCAAAAATAAATGGATCTCATATCAAGTTACAGAAAGTGCATAACTGTCAAAAAGATAAAACTGAAGCAAGGAGTATCAAAAGTTTTCACGGATCGTGTTTTTAAAATAATCTAACTAGCTTATTATAAGATAAATGTTATTTTTTGTGATGCTAATAATGAAAAATTAAAAGGAATAAAGATGCCTGCAGATTTCTTTATGTAGAGTAATATATTTATATTAAAATAAATTTCATAATCCTTAATTTTAATAAAACAGAATTATATTTGTACGAGTTTCGCATATTTCATAAAAAGCAGATGCATATCCTATAAAATAATTTGTTAAAATTCTACAGGATATTTGAGTGGGCTCCAGACACTGTTATTTCATACAATAACAAGCAAGTATTTATATTGTATACAACAATGCCTTTAAAGATTACGTTAATTCAACAAATGCAAATGAGATATATATATATATATATTCTCTTTTTCGAGTTTTTATAAAAGGAGTGTTATATAAACCATTTCGTAAGAATAAAACGTTTTTTTCTCTTTTATCACTTTCAGCTCATATTACGATGATGCATGATGTTGTGCTGCTGTTTCCTATTTTCTTATACAACTGAATGAATTTTAAAATATTTAGTCCTTTTCTTGAACTTATTT
This sequence comes from Stegodyphus mimosarum, assembly GCA_000611955.2. Lineage (NCBI taxonomy): Eukaryota > Metazoa > Arthropoda > Arachnida > Araneae > Eresidae > Stegodyphus > Stegodyphus mimosarum. The sequence continues at coordinate 149,868 of KK120022.1, read as the reverse complement.
CATAGTTCTAAAATTATTTTCGATTATATTTTATTGAAATAAATAGTTTGTTTTGAGAAAGAAAAATTTTAACTCAAACGATTTTGCCATTTCTACTTTATAAGAATACCTATTTATCCCGGGAAAATCATAAAACGAGTACAGGCGCCTATGAATTCAGTCTAAGAAATTAATTGAATAAAATTAGGCTTTAACTTATGGACTATTTCGGCTACGAATATATGAGAGACATATGTGAAATTTAAGTATCCAAGAGCACAGAATGTAATGTATGTATGGCAAGTAACAGTATGTAATGTATCTAGTGTATGTAGAGCAACGTGATGAAACATATTGAGCAAAGCAATTATGAATCCATTCTGTATGAAATATATTGTGCTTCATGTATAGAATGTTGTGAATTGCCAAACAAGATACCTGTACTTTTTATGTTATATTCACAGCAATAAGTAACGACTGCATGTTGTAGTATAGCGACTGCATTCTGTAATATTTTTTTTTCTCAAAGTGCCTTTTTAACAGGTTAAGCTCTCTGTATTAAGAACTATGTTGTATATAATCAAGAGTTATTACCATCACTGTCTATGTTATATAATCAAGAGTAATGTTCAGTGTAACATGCAGCTGATACTCACAGTGTATCGTGTGTAGAAATGAGTTTTCTAAGGCGTTTTAAATATAGTGTAATGTTCAGTGTGATATGTATTATAAAAATTATAGTGTATTGAGTGTTTTTATATAGCAATATGTTAACGTGGAATGTGACCAGGAGAATGTTTAATTAAAATGCTATTTTTGGTATGTTTTCAGAATACAGCAAAATTTATGGAACAGTGAACTTTTAGCATAATATTATTTAATCAAAATTAGTATGGGCTGTATTTTATATATTATAAGTACAGCAACAAAGAACGTGTACTTCTGTGTGTAATTGTGTAATTTGTAATGCGTAATTTTGCTCTTTATTTAAGCCTGTTGTATCAAAAATACTAAGTTATGTGTTATATAATCATGCTATGTCTTATATAATTAATTACATTATTTAGAGCCTATGTTGAATTGTCAAGAGTAATGTTCATGAGTTTGAATGCAATGATCAATTTCGAAGTGTAGCTGTAGTTAGTTGCGGGATCCGGACGATACTCTATTAGTCTATGCAAGCTGACCGAGTGTCCGGACCTGCTTTCACCTGTTACCTGTGAAATTTAAGTGTCTATAAACCGCTTGTGCGAAAAACCTGCCATTGAATATGTTGTTCCTTATCTTGCTAACGAAAATTTAGAGAAATAAGACGGTTCGAAGCACTTACGAAACAGGTTCAAACTATTGAAAACTGCATTTAAAAACTTAAAAAATGTAATTTCTGAGCAGTTAGTGCTTGAAAGTAATATTTGAAGACAGTCCTGCAAAATTTCGATTAAAAATATATATCAGTTAGACGAGTATGGATTTCTCATTCTAATAGTACATTGAAAAATGTATTATTCGTTCACATATTTATTTCCTTTGAAGAAAAAAAATTGCTTCATGCATTTGTAATAAAATGAGTCAAATATTGTGGTTGTGCGGAAGGCTATTCGACTTTTATTTACTTATTACTCCAAAGAGGCAATTTGCTCAGAAGGATTATTACTATAATTTTGGTATTTTGCGTCGATGCACTAAAAGCGTTGTTTCAATTGTCAAATTGTTGCCACCAAATATTGCCGCCCTGTATTAAAGAAATTAAATAAAAAAGAATCTGCATAAATGCATGTATGTTCTTGCAATGTGATAAAACAATGGTACCTAGAGCCATCAAATTTTGAATAAAATAAAGTCTCCACCCGAATATGGACATCTGGAAGCCCAGTTTGGAATTTGGAATTTGTTTAATTATCTATTTCATATTTTGTAAAACGCTAACGAATTTTTGATCAACAAACTCAAGGATTTCAAAGCGAGCAATAGCAAGGTTGTACAGAAAAAAAAACATTTTTGTCTCCAGCGCGGGAGACTGTATATCGGAAATTCTAAAGTCATGTTCAATTTAAAATTATTTTGCGATATCGTTCTTGAACTGAATTTTATGGTTTAAGTACGAAGAACAGGATATTTAATAAATAAAGTTAACACACAAAATGTTAAAAAACGTCCTTTGCATGCAATTTAATGTCTGAAAACTTTCTGGTTTTTTCTTTCTTATTTATGTTTTTGAAATTGATAGCATGGTTCTGTCCTAAACGGAGAAAAAATTGTTTAGTCGATCAATCTTTTTGAAGCATGTGTACATTACAACTATCAGGAATCTACTACCAAAATGCTCTTTACTAAACAATTAATTGCATATTAATTTAGTGAATACTATATCTCTTTGTTACTCTATAATATCAAGAGTACATTTTTAGAACTCAGAAAAGAATTATATTTAGAATTGCAAGAATTTATGAAGAAATTTCATAATTTTTTCGAATTTTGCAAATATTTAAGAGTTAGAAAAGCAATACCTAAATAAAATATGAAAAGATATTAAAAGACAAAGTAAATGGTAACAAATGACCAAAGATATAAAAGAAATTTGCTTTTTTACAATTCTTATTTCATCAATTCGCTTTTATTTGTCCCCATATTGATATCTTTCTCAAGGAAGGTATTTTTGCCCGAAATTGAGTACCAAATCGTACGATTGATATCATTGACAGCGAAAAGACAAATATTGCCACATTTGTATCAGTTACGGTGGTTTACCCGTGTATAATGTGGATATGAGTAAATTCCGCTTAGAAAGTACTCCACTAAAGCTTTACTGTTCTTAGGCACAGAGCCCTCAAATACACAAGTGCGTTAATTACGGGATTAACATCACTGGATATATAACTCATAATAGTAAGCACAAATTGTTATTGATGCCTATTAAAACATATAATACTCCAATAATTAACTCAAAAAGTAGTACGCCCACCAATGGCCAAGCAGTAAAATCTCTGAATACAGGTAGTTCGGTTCGTATGCTGGTGAATGTGCTGGCTGCATGGACGTTTTCGTGATTGTTTCCATTGCGTAACATGTTAAGGAGCCAATTTTCCTGAGACAATCCTCCATGAAGACTTTCAACCTTTCAACGCTCGAGGGCCATCAACTGATGGCCCTCGAGCGCTTTGTCGAGTAAACCAAACTAAAAACAAATATTTCATACGAAGCAAAAAATAGATATTGAGTTTTAGATAGTCCTATTTTGTTTTTAGGCTGTGAAATTAATTTAGTGAATGTGAAGTTAAGATACCATAAAAACTACACATAAAATGTTAATAAGATGTGAAAACTGAATTAAAGTTATATATACTATATTAGCCTCTTTAACAAAACCTCAATCATAAGTATTAAGATAATGAATTTCAAAATAAATGGTAATCAGTACATAATTTAACATAGCTCATCAGTCCTTAGTCGCAAATAACTCTCACTGGCGGCCGAGCAGTAACGTCGCTGAACACTAGTAGTTCAACATGTAATTCAGTTTTCCTCGTGTGTAACATAAATACGAGCCAGTTTCTTTAAAATGTCCTCTGCGAAGGCATCCCTCCCCGTACACAGGTAACCCTCCTTTGTCTTAACCAATTAACCGTAGTCGTAAATAACAAATTGTTTTCCCTCTGTAAGTTAAAGTTGTCTATTTATCTTTATCTAAGCATCTAATTGTGCCATTTCAAACTTGTTCCTGTCAAAGAATCGGAAATTCTTATTTCCTTTTCAGAAATTTTTTGCATCACCCAAATCAACATCATATTTTTTCCACCTTCGTATAATGAAGGCGACGACTTTATAAAAAGCTATTTACATTTTTCTTCTGCTAACAATTATTTTTTATAAATATTTACTCCTACCTGCTGAGTATTTTATGTCCCAAACGTTTCGAAATTTGTAAATAAGCACATCTTCATAACAGTAAAATATTGATTATCAAATACCATTTAGACCCTCTTTATTAGACAACATTTTCTGCAAAACGGAAGTATTTTGCCTAGGGTAAAAAATGCATCATTTGATTTCATGTACTTCCAGTACTTTATTTATCAACGCCAAAAAGGGATTAAATCTCTTACCATATCATTTGCGAATGATTTTCATATCATGCCATGAAAATTTCTCAGTAGTTGTTTTTAGACGAGAAATCAGAAGAGCAAAACGAATTTTTATTTAAGGAAACGCTCCTTGTCCTCATATTTCAATGTATAAAACGCCCAACTTCATATTCACACAACTAAATAAATTTCGATACAAACATATACATGATATGTTAGTTTAAAATGGAATTACACGATTTGAACTCCTTCAAAAATATCATTTTCATTTCAGAGCAATTATTGAAAATATATATTGAAGTAACTGTTTTCGTGAACTGTTATAGTAGTTTAAAAAGTACAGTGTTTTAAATCAATGCGCACAGCTAAAAATAAAAATTATCTCAAATTTCTGTGTTTCGGGAGACATTGTAAGACACCTGTTTTAAGTATTTATTCCATGCTAAACGCAATTATTTGTAAACTGGGTGTTCTTTAAAAGTTATTCATGGGTTCCGTGCAAATTGCATCTACTTTTGCAGAAGAAATTTTGTTCGGCAAATGTTTCGTATGCACAAAGACTTCGATTGAAGGCTTTTCAGTATTTTCCAGTTTTGGCATTAAAATCGCCCTGAGATCAGCAGATAGTACGGCTGAATTTGAGGTTTTTATTTATGACCCTCGCATTGTAACATCTTTCTCTAACGATCGCTATTTCCCCACTACCAATTAAGCGCAACAGGAGGTCGGGGAATGAGAGTACAGAATATTCCGTCCTCAACGATTTCGAGGTGGAAAATGTAAGGCAGAAAAAATCGTTTGAAATGATTTCGGATTCATCAAGAGCTGACAAAATATTCCGTTTGTAACGATTTGGAAAGCCATCTTTCAATACGGAAAATCCGTCGGTAACGCTGAGAGGGTTAATTTACATTTGTCAAATTAAAACGGCAACGGAATTTTTTACTAAGGAGCGTAAGAGGCACATTAGGGGAGAACGTAAATCCGCTGTTATCCATTTGCGTTGGTTAGAAAATCACATTTTTCATTATACAGCTGCCAAAATCATTCGACACAAATCTCTCCTGGTGAATTAGAATTTTCACATTCATCCAAATCGTTCACGTTTAGTTAATGATCCAGATTCCAATCCATACTTACTGTCAATTTGTGTGGAAATCGTGTCATAATTGTGTTCATTTGCTATTATTAGATGGCGTTAGTAGCTTTGCTTCTCCTCTTTAACGAAACTTTCTCGAATTTTCTGTTTTATCATTATCGCGTGAGCACAAGCTTCTCATCATTTTCACTCTTGCAGGTGAATAATAAGATCCTTCATTGACATATAACTTCCCTTGTAAATTTTAAAAGATTTACACTGATTCTTGTTGGCTTAGTAACTCTAATGAACTTCATTTCGTGCGTTATTTTAGCTCAAATAAGACTAAGTCTCAAACTATTATTACATTTTCGTCCTAATTTTGACTTAACTGGCACTAGCACTTTTAATGAGATGGGATTTACGAATTTTGAATTTGTATAATAGAGTTTAGAAACAATTCCATGCAAAGCCTGTAGCAATTTATTTATCTAAAGTAAATTATTCGAGTGGATTTAAAAGAATGTATTAAGATAATGCGATAGAACCTCTTTCGAAGTTAAATTAATTTTTGACATTATCGGAAGATTCCTTTTGTGTTTTTGCTATTTAACATTATTTGTGGAAAATTCAAGCATTTTCTCCTTTTAAGAAACTTAACACGTGATTAAATGTTTACATTTTCAGAATTTCAAAATGAAAGGAAAAATTCAAAGATGGAAAGTAATAAAATTCTTCAAAAACAAGGTATTCGTTTATCGGGTAGTAATTCAATCTTTTAAGACATGCTTTGCAAGATAAAAGCTTCAGTAAGATTAAAAGTCGTGGTGCAATGTAGATTCAGTTTGCGCAAGCAAAATAGAAAAGTACCACTATCCTATAAGGTTTTCTAGATGTAACTAATAATTTCAGGATACAAAAAATGTAAGATGAAAGAAATAATAACATGTTATCTCTGTTTTGTTAGTGCACGTTTAAATTTCATTTTTAAGTTAATTCAGAAACATGAAACATGTTTTTTTTGTTTTCTTAGTGCATTTTCATCTAAACCACAGAAAAATTATCGCTACGTCTATATTAACAACTGAGAAGGCTGTAGATGACCATTTTATTAAATTTAACTTGCCGTTCACAAGTTATTCTTTTTTCGCTCTTAAAAATTATATGTTTCATGTTTTATTATCCATGTGGTTCTGAAGCTCTATATTAAATTCTTTTTCTATGTTTCTTGCCGCAATCAATTTGGTCGGATTATTAGTTTGAGTAAATATACGTGAAATCTCATATTATAAAAATAATAAAATTTCGTTTATTATTGCTATTTTTTATAGTAACGATTTCAGACGGCTCGTTGCGCAAGCTGTTTGTTCTTAAAGAAATAATTCAATAAATATTAAAAAATGTGTGGCAACACTTAACAATATATTGGGAAATCTAATGACACTTCTTTTGAATATATTATGATTTTGCTGTTGAACGTTTTGTGGCGAACAAAGAAAAACATAACATTTAGTAATTAATTTTCAGCACACAAAAAAGTTATAATAAAGGAAAAAAGAAAGTTCTGTAAGTTCTCTTAGTAAGAAAACTGATCAGTGGTATGGTAACCTGAAAAAAGACCGAAAAATATAGAAAAATATATACCAAACTTAACACTCTGTCCTGAAGTCTAAACATATGCTGTTGTTCAAAGTTTGCGATTTTTGCTGTTGAGTTGTTTCGGGAATAAGTGCGAAGAAAATGGTGTTTAGTAAAAGCTAAAACGACAAAAATTGTTTTAGCAGAAGTGAGTCCAAGAGCAGATTTGTAACTTGAGAAGCTCAGCGAAAGTATAAGAGACATTAATACAAATTTTCTGGTTCGAATTTCAAATCTGAATAATTTCAGATGTTCTTTCTTTATTTTTATTTATCTATTTTCAGTTTCAGTGGATGTTTGTAATGAGTTTTGAGTCATTGCACAGAGTAATCAATGTTGTTTACAAAATGCAAAAATACAAGTTTATAACAATATCTGGAATTATTTTCATTGTATTCCTTTATAAAACTTGAAAGTATAAATGTTATTTAAAAAATAAGTTTGGTTGATACGTTAAAACTAATATTATTTTTTTAATGTTAATAATAAGAAAATTATCCTAAATCCCCATTTCTAAAATATTAAACCAATTCTAAAATATTAAACCAATTTTTTGAATTGTTGCAAAGACACGCACATTTGGGCACATTAATGCATACATTTAGTTAGCCATTGAGTTTAACTGGTAAGTAAATGATATATGTATAAAGTATAATAAACCATGTAATCATCTAATAGTTTTCAAACTTCCGGCAGCCCTTAAGCGAATTATCGCTAAGTCCGTAACAATAACTGGGAAGAATGTAAAAGAACCTTTTTGTTTAAAACTAAAAATAAGAGAAGATACTATTGCATGCTTATAAACTCAGCCAGCACTTGGAGCGAGATAACTTAAAGTAACAAATAAAACTTTAATTCCTGTAAGATAAGGCTACGCAAATCAGTTTAACGCGAACCTGGCTCAACCTTAACCGACATGGAGATTCAGTATCGGCAATTATAATGCAAGGCCAAAGACTACGAAACTTAGCTAGCAACCTATTCTCATGTCCTCGAGAAGCAGAACACGCTCTGTCTTGAAATCTAAAACTTCATCTTAAATACCTGCAAGCTAATTTGCACTCTGGCATGCGAACAGAAGGAAAAATTGACAGTAAAGGTCTAAACCCTAAAATAACTGTTTAATTAACATAAAGAAAATCTACACATGCTTGCTAAACTTATTTTGCAAACGTTAAACAAAAATAATAATTTGATTCTCCACCGAAATCATGAACCCGATATTGTTAACTACTTGGAGATCTTTTGATTATGAATAAAAAATTTGCTAAATAAACTGTTTGTCAGAAAACTATAAAAGGCGTATGTGATATTTATTACGAGCTAAGTTCCAAAGTAACTGACAGTGCGCACATGCTATGTCAACGATCTTAAGATGAAACCTTTACTGTATATCAAAGTAGAAGCTTAAAATATAAAAAAAAATTTAAGCATCTAATTTGATAATGATTCTAGTTTGATAATTCCGTGACCGTTGCTTCTTCAAAGCCTATAATTTATTTCTCCCGACTTCTTCGCATTCCTTCGTGGTGTAGTGGTCTGCATGCTCGACGCGTAAGCCAGAGGTCCGTGGTTCGGTTCCTGGCGAAGGCGTTGCTCTTTTTTTCATGTCTGATGCTTCGAAAAATTTCCATAACATAGGCTGACTGAAAGCGTACGAAAAGTGAAGAATTTTCTTTCCAATAATTCCGAAGTTAGCTGTCATAATTATTATATTAAAACATTAATAGAAAAATGAGAAACATTACATCAAGAGCATAAAGTCTGAGACAATAATTTTAAATCTAACTCCAGTTATAGAACAATATTCATATTAATTTTGTTGATTACATATGAAAGGGAAAAATCTTCCTGTATTTTCATTAATCAAATAATTCCCAAGAATCTGAGATTATTCTTAATTTCATCTGAAGAACTTAGAGTTTTAGAGTGAGGCATAAATAGAACTGAGCTGAAAATAAAGTCTTCTGAATTACCTACTTAAATAAATTTAGTGTAATCTAAGAACAACAAGAAATCAGTACCAGAAAAAAACATTTAAGGCAGGAAACTGCATCTTGTGAAATCTCTATTTGGAATACTTAAGCGTAACTCATGTCAAAAGCAATAATATTGTTTAAGGAAATTTTATTTACATATTGTTTTTGTCATATATTATGTACATAAGAAAGTAGGCTATTTATTAAAATGTCTGAAATGATCTTCAAAACATGTTCAGGAAATGTCGAATATCAAGCTATTTTAATTAAATGCAAAATGGCATTTAAGTAATAAAGAAAATAAAAAAAATATTCTAAAAATGAAAAAATGCAGTAATTATCCAAAGACTTTTTTCTGCTTGTGAGTCATTCGTGTGTGCTGTTTGAAGTGAAATAACATCCGTAGAATATATTTTCTCTAAGTGGTCGAGTTTCTGTAGCTGTTTGTTAGCATTCGTGGCAAGCCTTTGTACACTTTCAATTCTGGCACTCTGTGGTATGCAAAACATTTCGTTTAGTCAACATTTTGGAAAATAATATTGTAATCACAAACACCATGATTTTATAGTAGTATTTGTTATTCGTTTATATTATCTTCATGAACACTCAATACTGAGGTCACGTATAAAATGTCCCACAACAGAAATTTAAATTTGCATTTTGAATAATTTTTTCAGCTAAATATTTTTATCTTTTAAAGTTTAATCTAATCTAACGTAAAGAACATATTTAAACATGAAATTTTAGCTTAATACTAAATTAAGGAAAAGTAAAATTAAACGCAACTAAAAGAGAAATCTGTGGGTCCTCATAATAAGCAATAAGTTCACCACAGTCAGTTTTGAATCATATCTTACTAGAAAGCCGCACATCTGCTTTTACGCCGATGATACTGCAGCTGGTCAAATTTTTCCCTGTGAATTAGTAATTTCTTGCGATACAAGTGTTTTGTAAGAGCAAATCGTGTAGTTCGTTGCATGAACGTTCTTAAGGTGTCTTTAAATTTGAAACCTGTAGATATTTATTGTGAAAGCATATTTCTGTATGTACAACCAAATTACAAGTTTCCTGTTTTAAAGTTTGACTTCTAAAAATTGTTCTCTTAATTCAACTGCAGTTCATAGTCTTAATGAATCTCCTCCCTCAAAAAAGTACATAGGTATTTAAATTTTTATTTGTTTCTCGGAGGCTTCTGACCACAGAAGCTATTAAACAACTTTTGGCATCGGCCGCCATCTCGTTGTTTCTCTTGCATAAAGAACGCGACCTAGAAGAATGGTTATCTTCGCGAGTAGCAAAACGTTTCTGAAGGTAGGTTGCTTATGCTGCCTTTTCATTCTTTCACAAAAATGTTTTGAACTTTAATTATTCGGGAATTATAGTGAATATCCTAACACTTTATGTAGCATTATTCTCAATATAATTTTAGATAAAGTTTATATTTGCCTCATAACTCAACTTTAATTACGCACATTTTTATTTACTTGATTGGTACCGGTCTGCAAATGAGCATTGTTATAACTTGATAAATTTTATTAATCCATTGAGAAATATTTGATATAAATGGATTAGCACTCATAAGACGTAAGATTTAAACTAAGAAACATGAAATGGTACCAAGATGTACACTCGTGTCCAAAATTAAGAGAATTAGCACATATATTCATATCGATAATCTGAAAAGCTAATAGACAGATTTTAATGGAATTTGATATGAATATACATTTATAAAAGAGAAAAAGTGTACCTTCCAAAAGCTATTTTATGTGCGCATGACTATCAATAAAGCGTGCAGTCAAATCTACGCTGTGATATCGAACCGAAAATGAGTCAAATATAGAGTATGGTCACGTATCACACGTAGACAGTTCGCGCAACATGACGGCAAACTGGACAGGAGACATTTAAGAGGCATTGAGAAAGTATTGAGGAGTCCCTGTGGCAGTCGGTCCCACTCCTGCAGCAAGGCCATTTCCAACACTAGGCGGATTTTCAGAGGCGGATTGCGAGATACAGTTGCCCTCCCAAGAGCGTCCCAGTCGGGCTGTACAGAGTTAAAAAGCTGGCTGCCAACGTATGCGGCGAATACCTTCACTTTTCAAGCAATCGCTGTCTAGCTGATCCCTATGTAGACAGCATTGTCCTCCATTAACAGACGCCTAGACCCCCTTTTCCCTGAAAGTCAAACATCGGAAATCTCCTTTTTATGAGCCTCACATGAGAGGTGTTTGCTTGCCCACCATAATGACCGCCCAAACCATTACACTTCCGCTACCATTATAATCCTTTTCCCTAATAAGGGGGGATGGTATCGTGTTCCAGACTCTCTCGAGATACAGGTACGCTGAGCATCAGTGTCGAGGCTAAATCTCGACTCATCTGTAAAACGCACGGTGCTCCACTGAAATTTGGTCCAAGGCGAAAATTGTCTGCCCAATGCTAAACGCACTGATTGGTTTATTCCATTATGGCAAACTACTCGAGGGGTATTTTCCTGGAGGAAGGGATGCGTTCGTGGAGGGCATTCTAAGAGAATCTGGCTCGTATGCACGTTACACACGGGGAAAACCACGAAAAAGCCCTTGAAGCCAGCCCGTTCGCCCTGTCTTGTGGCAAGCAGCTGTATCTTATGAAGCCTTCAGGCAATTGTAGACCATGAAACTCGGATTATGGTGACAGTATGCAACTCACGCGAAAGCTGTGAATTCTGAAGCAGTCCTGTTTCGCCACACTGAAATTGCTAAATAATGATCCTCATTCGTCGTTGTGTAACTTGGTCGACTTTATCCATATTTTTATTTTATTTATCTTGGTCGGCGTCGTTGTGTAACTGTCGATACACATCCAGTGCGTTGAAACTACTTCCACAAACTGAAGACGACAGTGGTCGTTAGATTGAGCACTGCAGCTATCTGCGCTTTTCATTGGCCTGCCTTTAGCCTACCAGCACATTTCTATATCATTCCATCACCCATACGTTCGTGGGTACTTATTTTGCTAGATACTTTAAATTTCCCGAACGCTTCCTAGAAACACAGCAAATGTCATGAAAGAAATACGAACACAAAAATCGCACAAAATTCCTGGTGCGCTTATATCCCTTCCACAATCACAGTTCCGCTGACAACGCACGTGTACGCTTAAGTATTCCAGTTGCAATATTCTTCGACGGCCGAATTAGTACCTTTTGTTTAATACTGTTAGTAATATACTCTCTTAAATTTGCACACGAGTTTATTTTGAAGGTCGAGCCGAAGCGGCACTAAGGTCGCGGTGGCTTTGAGCGAGAGTAGAGTACTAAACGTGTCTGAAGATGTGATAACATCTCCAATTTCATTCAGCTGCAGATGATGTCAAATTTAGATTTTAGAAACTAACAACATTATTCATTTCATGTGATAATTTCATGTACTGCATTCATCATTTCATGTACTGTATTCAAGTTAATAGAGCGTTCTCCATTAATCTGAATATTCAGTGTATTTATACTTCTCCCATGCAGTTACAGGAAAATGTAACTAAAATTTTACAGTTCTGAAAGAAATTGTAATTTTTAATTTGTTTGCTTTATTTGTAATATCGCCTATTCGGATAGAAGAAATTCAAAAATTTTGTATTTCTTGTTTAATCTTTAGTGTAAAACAACCATACAATGAAGTCAGTGTTTAGATAATTTATATTTTAAAATGAGTATCATATATATAGCCTAAATTTCAAAACATTCATGTGTAGCATTTGTTTATTGTGCGCAAATATACTTAAAGTGAATTTCATCCTTTACCGATGTATGTAGGTGTTCTTGCCCATTATTATTTACTTCTACTCACATAACATGTGGACATAATTCTTTTAGACATGTATCACTAAAATCAGAATATAGAGCTGCTCTTTGCATCTAAGTATAATATTACTTCTATTTCAGATGAACAGGGTTATGTATATCACAATCACCGTTTTTGTTACCTGGGAAACGGAATTGGAGAGGCCATTTCTTTTTGTAATCCTATCTTACAAAGCTTTCTCGTTATTTCCAACAGAAGCATTTTTCTTTATGCCGTTGTGGGCAATAGCATGCTTTATCTGCTGAGAGAGAAACAATTCGCCCTTTTACTAAGTCTTCTTAACGATTGCTTTGTAATTTACTTATTTTCTCCCTTTTTGGAGACGAAGAGTTTCTTCCAAATATAGAATCAAAGTTGTTGCTATGATTTAAAACAGATTAGATATAATTTTTTCAGTTCTGAAGGAAGAGGTAAATTCGTACCTTTTAAAGAACTTTCACAATTTTTTGTTTCCATTATCGGAAAGCAGCAATAATGTAGAGGTAAAATTACAGGTGCATCATTATTTTATTATAATTTATATATTATTTATGTTGTTCATTCATTATTTTATTATATTGCTGTATGTATTATTTATGTTGCTTTACGTTGCATATCATTATTTTACTATTTTTGTTGCTGTAGACTAATGCATTACAAAGTCACATTAATTTTGCTTGCCATTATTTTGTTACCATGTAAACATCACAAATTTCTATAGTAAAAAAAAATTCCGAAAAGCTTCTTAAATTTGCATTACAAAGTAAATTGAAATCAGTCCTCATGCACAGTCTTTTTAATTTGGAAATATACGTAATAACAACAAACGAAAATTAAAATTAAATTTATCTTTTATTCTCTAAAAGGGGTTTAAAACAGATTTTCTGAAGATTCTGAATATTACTAAATCTTTGAAATCATTCATGAAAATTAAACAATGAAACTACTTAAAAGGCTAAATGAATACTAGATCTTGAGTGTCCGAAGGTCTTCTTCGATGCTTCTTGCTGTTTTATTGAGTTCGTCCTCGGATATCCGATACTGATATGAAAACTAGAGCTCCGCTAATATTTATTATTAGGGCTTTCCAGTAAACCCATGCTTGTAGTACCAGTATCAACTAATGAGCTATTAAGAAGTTACAGATCATTAGATAAGCACTTTATGGAGAATTTGATGAACCTATTTTCTCCAGGCAAAACGACTCTCTTTTATTCCATCTTTTCGTTAGCTCTTCTAAAGATTCCACGTCAAGAATTCTTAGTCAGTTTTCATAAAGATTTATTTCGCCTGTTTAACACAAAGACTCTATTGTTGAATGTGTCAATAACATGTTATAGGGAATTTTTTGTTAATTAACTAGTTATTTATAATTTAAGACTTTACTATAAATTCATTTTTTCATTTTTCTCACCAGAATGGAAATGAGTAGCGAGCATTTAAACTGATATTTTTTTTATTTTAAAATAAAGCTTGTTTCCGGCATTGCCTGACAGCTACGTTATTAGCTTCCTGCTAACTCTGATATTAGTAATCATTCGGCTTTTCGTTTGATAGTTGTCGACACTTTAATTCTGACGCTTCGAATTAGCGAGACAGCTTCTAGCAGTATTTAATTGGGTAGCCCTTGAATGTTATTCAACGTTTGTTTTAATTTGGAATATTTTACTTTATGTTGCATCACTACGAATTCTGAAAATTATAGTACAAGAGAGTGTTTTTGTATATGAATTTCTTTTTAAATAAAAGGTTATTTTTAAGCTTCTCATAATTATTCATTTTCTCAAACACAGTGATAATTCGCTTCTCGTCTGTTTAAGGTTATTAGACTAAAATAGCATTACCAAACCGCGAGTAACGCTATAAGTGGCACACGAAAAATTACGGATCATTTCGCAAAAAGAGCAACATTTAGAGTCCCCCGCAAGATTATAAGCTCCACAGAGACATCATACGAGTATCTATAAAAGCAGCCATTATATTTGACTGTAGACTTTTGGTAGTGAATTTTTATAAGAATTAGAGCCGCATCATTTATGTTATCGAGTTGCAGAGTTGCAAAAGATCACCATAGTAACCGCTGAGCTTTAAGGACAGACTGAGCTGTTACAAAAACATCGGTAAATTTTTGTTATCTATACCAAGCAATCAGAATTATACGAATGAAACATTTAAAGTCGCTATTCTGAAAGCATTACCCATGGTGAATGATACAGCCAAAATAGATATGTAACTGTTTGCTAGATATGAAACTAAGGTGGAGCAGTTAACTGAATTTATATTGAGAAAAATAGAAGTATTGATTTTATAGCTGAAGTTATCCAATTTATATGTCTAGGTTTTTACCTTTGATTCAAGATTTTCTTTAATTGCAAAATCCAAGTATGCTAGTACACTTATTTGAACTAACGGTGAAGTCTGTAAATAGATGAGTATCAATTGATATAAGCAGAGGTCCATGCGTATGTCTTGGTAGATCTATAGCGCAAGGAAGCCCATGGTTTGACAAAGCAGAAGGACTTTTGATAACCGGAAGGAATTTTCATCCACTGATGGCGATAGCCAAAATAAATTGTAAAAGCGAAAACTGGAGAAGATGTTGAAAATATAAAATAGCCAGAGGTGCTTAAATGCAAAGTCACCCAAGAGAAAAACATACCTTTCAGGTCCCAAGAGGATCGGGAATTTCAAATGCATTTAATATTTTAAATTCCATGTCCGTTTTTAGTTTAGCTACAATAGTTTCGCTAGAATCTAAAATGCTTTAGCTTACATTTGCACGTTTTACAACGTTCCTCTCCTCATCTTGTTTAATTCTTGTTAGAGCATCCGCTAGAACATTTTCTTACCTTGGAGTATGTTGAAATATTGAATTCTATTCTTGCAATTTATGTTGCTCTCTGGACAGTTTTTCTTACTTCGAGATAGCCTGAAATTGACGCATCATGCATCTCCTTCAAAATACTTAATCTTAAATTCGCTGGTGTATTCAGGGTTATTTCATTATTACTATTTGTTACTTTGGAATAAAATAAAATGTTGTCAATTATTTCTTAATTATTATGTCTCTAATACCCATCAAACTGTTGTGTTCAAGTTCTGCTATAACGGTTTTGCTAGAATATAAAATTCTTTAGCTAATATTGCACGTTTTACTACGTTCCCCTTCTCATCTTGTTAGAGCATCCGTTACAATAGTTTCATTTCCTGGAGTATGTTGAAATATTGAATTGTGTTCTTGCAATTTAAAGGCCCATCGTATGACTCTGGATGACATATTTTTCCTGGAATACAAATGAACAACTGCCGCACGTTCTCTATATAGTATAATGACTGAGGCCTTCTTAAAATATACGCGAAATTTCATTACTGCTAAAATGATTTCTAAAATTTCTCTCTCGATAGCGGTTTAGTTTATTGAGATTAAACCGCCATCGGATTCAATTAAATTTTCAGATTCTATTAAATAATGAAAGACCAACAAATGCACTTTTGAATACAAGGGCGCAAAACAGTTTTTTTAGCAGAAAACGTTTTTAGGAGAGACTTCGGAAGTTGTAGAATGTTTGGCATCTCAAAAATGAGACTGATCGCCAATCAAAGAAAACACCGTGTATGCGCGGGAAAAGTAACTTTACCGGTGGGGTGAAAAATGAATACCAGAACGTGGTTTTCTTTGCAGTGAAAAATTTACAGGCTAGTGTAATATTGCGAATAAATTTCTGCTGCTGGCCGAAACTAAATTTTCAGGAAGCTGCTACGCAAATGGAAACCAATAAGCTCTTGGAAAAAGTAATTTAAGCCTCAGGCTTGTACTTCAAGTAACTGAATATAAATCAGAAAGCTACACTGGAATATTTCTTAAGAAAATATTCATGTTTGTTTCATGAAACCCTAGAGTTGACAATAGCAATAGAAAATGGAAATCCAAAAACCCGATCGCTATTATAATGTTAAAGAAAAGATTATTGAAAAGGATACTAAAGAGATTTTAAAAAATATAATTCCCACCAGTAGGCCTTACTACTACGCCGAAAGAAGAAAATATTCCTTCGATGAACTCTAATGCATGGCATTTTGCTATTGATCATTGGAAACTGAATAGCATAATAAAATATCTCCTTTTCTATTACTAATAATTGGGAAAATCATTCGAAAAATTAAATCGCCAAAATACATGACGGCGCTAGATCTCACCTCTGGATATTTTCAGATATGTGTGAAATCAGACGTGCTCCAAACCGCATTTCTTGCTAAATCAGGAGTTTGTACCTTTCTTAGACTGGCGTTTGGCTTTCGCAGAGCACCCATCACATTTCACAGGGCAATAGATATTATTTTAAAACTTGCCTTAGGAAAATCTGTATTTATTTAAGTAGACGATATAAGTTGCTAGAAAGACAATCGCTGAACATATTTGGATTTATATGAACTGTTTCCTCTTCTAAAAGAAGCAGGGTTAAAAAATAAATGCAACGAAATGCAAATTTGAGTTCAAAGAACTTCATGACTTAGTTTATAAGACATCTTAGAAGGGAATCCATCCGAAAGATTTGTTATGTAATACTTATCTTAATTGAAATGCTCATCTTAATTCAGTTATCAATAATTGAAATTTTTAAATTGATTTTTATTAGTTTCATTTTAATTTGCTCTGTTGAAAAGTAATTGTTGTTAGTTTCTAAGAGGCAATTTTGTTTAACTCTGAATTTAAGTTGCTCGTGTTAATTTGTCTTTTATGCTTTAAGTGTCGTTTGTTTAACCATTAAATTTTGTTCTTAAACTCAAAATCTTAACTTAGTTGCTGTACTGTTTGTTTAATTACTGGTTCGGTTGACCCTTAAGGTCATTTTTACTTTAAATTTTAAAGTTCTCTGGTTATTATACTAGTTGGTGTATAAAGTTTAATAAATTTTGTTTAACGTACCTCTCTTTCTGGTATCCATATTTTCTGACTCTGGTGGTAATGTCGATTATGGTGTTGAAGAAACATAAATTTAGTTGTGTAATTATTATATTTCAACTGCAGAAACATTCTTCTGTATTTAATTTAATTGAATTAATCAAGTGCCAGATTTTGCAATTCATTTTCTTAAATTATTAGTTTGTGATGAAAGCCAACTTACAGACGTGTTTTCGAAATTCCCTGGAGAAAAATAACTTCCGATTCTCAGAATGCTAAATCAGGCAGGCAGTTGTCTGGGAATTCCTTAGCCAAAGTTCGTTTTTGCAGCCTCTTTCTAAAGGTTTATTTGCATGCATTTCTGCTGCGCAGGGTTTGGTCACGAGGGTGACTTCACGAGGGTCACTTCACGAGGGAAGTCCGTTAGGCTTCCACCCATGTAAGAGTGACACCCTGTGCGAAGCTAAGGACAGGAATGTGTTTATTTCATTGTGGCGAATAATTGATCGATCCCATGCTTTGAACGTGAAATTTTCAGTTTCGAGATGTCCGCCACCCGTTGGTTTCCTTTGAAGACTTTTCCATCTTCTGCTGGATCCTCCTCTGTAGGCTTGCATTACAGTTTGCCGACTTTTGGAACATCAAGCAGCATCAGGCCGAGGGACTGGCAAGAACAAGAAAAAGAGCCAGCAACCGGGGAGAGGAAGAAAATCGCTATTGCTGAGTTTGAAACAAACTTTCGAGGGAGCTCTGCAAAAAGAGAAAAGCGGAGAGAAATGGCCAGCCAAAACTGTCGGAAAGGAACCCATGGAGAGGAGGAAAGCCTGATACTAAAAATTTATTCGTTCTAATTTCTTTTACTTTTGTTGACAGAATTTCTCCTACCGGCGGAGAAAATGTGTCCTTCTCAAGGAAGCAGGCCGATTGTCCATACTGAAAATTGTCTAAGAGGTGGGCTCACCCTTTAAAGTGTTAAATTTTTGAAAGTTATAAGTTATGTTGTGTAGCAAATTCACTTAATTATTTAAGTTATGACTTATATTTTTTTATTATTCTAAAATTTATGCTACACAACGTGTATTTCATTTAATATCTGTGTTTTTTGTTTAATGTTAATTAGGGTTTTTCGTAGTTAAGATTGATACGTATTTTCCACTCGTTGCTCGTAAACGCGCTGAAACACAAACTGGAATTGGGTGCTTTTTCTACGTAACTTGATATTACATTACTTAACTTACATTTACCCATTCTTAATTTATATCACTAGAAGCAGAAAAATTACCTTTTTAATTTAAGATCACTTTCACGATTCTAGCCTTGACAGATTTTAAGATGCAGTCAATTATTTTACTGAATTTTACACTTTGCTTTGTGATGAGAATAATGGGGGAAGGGATTGAAAAAGATGCACTTTTCAGTTGAGTTCTAACGCTTGCTGACATGTTACGGGAACTTTCGAGTGGGCTGAGTTTTAGGTTCGCCAGTTTGCCTTGCACGTGTTCCCAAATTCTTGGCATTCGTTTGGCGATTTGAATTTTTGTTTAGTTCAAGACATCGGAAAAAGGGAAAATTTTTACAGGGGTGTAAAGCGGGGTTTGTAGTACTGGATTTTTCACCCTTTTAGCAGGTTTTGGTGTTTTATGGGCTTAATCTTTTAACATAAAGCCGTTGCAGGTGTTGTTGTTCTCTTTTGCAGCCTGTCGCCTGTCTCCGTTATGCTGTTGGCTCTCGTTGGTAGCTGGATTTGTTCGCCTCAACTGGGCGATGGATAATTTTAACCTAGGCTCTCGTGGTCATTGCTCGAGAACTGAGTAAATACACTGGTGTGCAAAAATTAAGGACGAGACGGTTTTTTCAATATAACTTTGTACAAAAGCTTTCCAAATCAACACATTTAATACCGTAAGATCCCCAATACGTAAGGACATGAGTAATGTAAGCAACACTTACAGATAAAATCAGAGGGATAAAAAGAAGCTTTATTGAAAAAGTAGCATGGAGCGCAATGCGACTGAAGGCCGAAGCATCCCTGTGATGGGTGTCCAGCAAGAAACATCCGGTCTTTAATAGGGGATATGATCTCCCCTGACTGCTAGACAGGTTTCACATCATTTGTGCATTGTGGATATGTGGTTGTTAATGAGCTGCTGAGACACTGCTGCTCGTTCCTCTTGTAGCCCCAAACGCAGTTTCGGAATCCTTACTGGCGATACGTTACGTGCTGCCACTGGTCTCCCTAGTAAGTTCCGTAGATGCTTGACGGGATTTAGATCCAGAGACCTTGCCGACCAATCAATGTGTTCAATATCTTCACTCTCCAACAGCTCTTCGACAGTAACTGTGCGATGAGGTGGAGCGTTGTCGTCCATGAAGAGGAAATGAGGACCCATAGCCCTTGTGAAAAGACGCATGTAAGGAAGAAGAACCTCGTTACAATAGCAGTCCCAGGTGACGAACCTCCTTGGGAGATATGAAGGTCGGTCCGGCTACCAAGCATTATGTCTGCTCGAACGAGAACTCCGCGACCTCCAAAACAGTCCCTTTTGATGATGTTGAAGGGGTTATTGCGTGTTCCCCGCTCTGTCCAGA
>KK120022.1:108340-123836 GCA_000611955.2 Stegodyphus mimosarum | reverse complement strand
GGCAGTTACTTGAAAAAGCCTCCGTTCCTTACATAAGGTAACTGGCCTTTGAGAACTGCACTACTACATTCCATAATAAAAAAAGTATAATAATAATATAAAAAAATTACACTCAATCATGAAATGAGATCCTTCAACATTATCTTATATGAAGAGGGTAAAAGGAACAACTGTACAGAGGTAATAATAGGCCTCTGTTTCGGAACCAGTACTCCCTCAACATACTTTATACTTTACAGCAACCCATAAATTTTTAACATGCATTAACCATAATTTCATATTACTTATCTGTACTAATTTCACTTATTTTTGTATCCACTTCATTTTTAGAATAATTATAAAATTCTTATTCAAAATTTTCAACACAAATTTCAAAATATATTAATGTTAACAACCTTCCAGAAAAATAATTAAATCTTCTTCACTAACCTCACTAAAGTATTAGAGTTCGAATTTTTTAATATCATTTTCATAAAACAACACTATACTTTTAAGAAGCAGCAATATGTATTCAGATTTTCAATATAATAATAAAGATTAGTAATTTCAATATGATATTTTTAGTTTCACTAAATAAAACCTTTAGAAAAAATACAGACCACAGACTTAGAAAAGAGACGATGAACAAATCTTGCAAGAAAAATCATGAGACGATGAACAAATCTTGCAAGAAAAATCATGAGACGATGAACAAATCTTGCAAGAAAAATCATTCTCAATTCACTAAAATGTGTTTCACATTTGGAAAACATCATATTTGAAGATTGAGACACTCGGAAGATATTTTTCAAGCACACACTAAAATTACGAGAAAAGCACAGCACAGCATTAAAATAACAGAGATGTCGTCACACTACGGCCTTGAAACAGAAAAAAAAAGGAAACGCAGATACGATGAACTTTCAACACAGGGCATTAAATCGAATTCCTAATTTTTATTTCGCAGTCCCGTCACTGGAAATTGTTGAGAGTTCATTGGAGTAAACCTTTGCCCAACACATCACTTGAATATCGCCTGCACACATTCATTGGGGTTAGCAGCGGAGATCGATCCTACCGGCTCATTGAAATAATAAAAAAAAAATCTGAAGTAAATGACGAGCAGGAATTTTAACGTCGTAGAAGTGTTGATCTATAACGAATAGGAAATTGGAGGCGAAGGCAGATTTAATCTTCATTTTTTATTTCCGCTTGTTGTGGCCACAATCAACTTGGCACATGAAATGTGCCTATTCCAAAATAGCTCACATTTTAGATTAATTTTCAGTAAGAAAGAAGAAAGCAGCAGACAGCAGTCCAAATAGACCGAAGCGTAAAGAGCAAGTGCGTTACGTTCAGGGCGAAATCCCAATTCAGACTGAGTTAGTTTTGGTTTACAATGCATTTTGATTGGATGTTAATATTTCTGTAAAATTATTATTGGTTACTTGACTTTTAGTTCCATTTACATCATCAGAATTATGTAAGTGTCATATGGCATGGATCAATCTAGAAATGACGCAGTGCGTAGAGAGGTTATTATTTTTAGAATTGAGAAGAGAAATTTACGTTGTTAATTTAATCTTAGACATATTCGTTATTTTTCTTACATATATATATATGCAGGCAGAAGATTGAACGTTAGAAATATATAAATATATCAGATATTTGTGCCTTCTTTACTTTTTCCCTTTACTTAATTTCTTACGCCAAATTCCCTATACTTAATTTGCTGTTGTTATATGTTTCTGATTTTAGAGGGGAAATCTGAAGAGGTTTTAATTTTAGTCTTCCTTCCATTTGAATGTGGGTCATTTCTCTACCACTTACAGGAAAAGTTTCTTTCGGATTTAAATATGTTTTAGAAATTGCGAAAATAGCTTTGAAGGAGCCGGCGATGTACTCTTTTAATTTCGGCTAGTTGAAGGTGATTATTTGATGATTTTTCAACAATATAAAGACAGTTCAGAAGTTTCTAAAGGAAAGATTCTCTAGACTTATTATCGTTTTCTCTAGCAGGTTCTGGAAAATTCCTTTTGATCACTTTTATAGACCGCTGTATAATTTTATACGCAATATACACTGCTCGACATTGAAAATGCAACACCAAGAAGGAGGGGTTAGAAATTTATGCAAATATTAAAGTAGACGCACGTCACTGAGTTATGCGAATGATGTGAAATGCGCAGCTCTCCGACGCTAAGAAGAAGATATGAAGTAAGATATAAGGGAAGGAACGTTCAGAATGGGCAATATTCGTGTCGTTATTCCTGCCAGACGAATTATCGAAAAAAGTTGGCTTTTGTCCCAAAGGATACGTGTAATAGGAGAGAATGTCAGGCTGCCGTCAACGAAGGCACTTCCAGCAGATAGACGATTTTACGAGGGGTACGGACTGAGAAGGGAGGGTTGGTCTTTACGTCAAATCGCAGCTGATACCCACATGGATGCCAGCACGGTGCATCGGCTATGGCGAACATGGTTGGAACAAGGGAATGTGGGAAGAAGGAGGGGTGCAGGTGCAGCCAGAGTGACGTCAGAACAAGGGGATCTATGCATCCGCGACAAGATCTAGTGGTCCCGCAAGTCACTTGTATCGCGATTCTGCAGGATGTGCAAGATACCCTGGATGTCCCCATGTCGACCAGAACCATTTCCCGTCCATTGGTTGAACGTGGCCAGCACTTACAGCGTCCGTTAAGAAGACTGCCATTGACCCCACAGCATAGACGCCAACGTTCAGAATGGTGCCGGACTGGAGCGATGTAGATGACAGAATGGCGAAACGTCGTGTTCTCAGATGAGTCACGCTTCTGTTTATCCAGTGACAATCGCCGCATACGTGTGTTGCGTCGACGAGGAGACAGATCTGATTTGGCAGTAACTGTGGAACGCCCCACCGTGCGACAATGTGGCATAATGTTTTGGGGCGCTATAGCCTACGATTCCAGATCACCTCTAGTTCGTATTCAGGGCACTATGACGGCCCAGCGATACTTGGATAATGTACTGTGGCCGGTGGCAATCCCCTACCTTCAGGGGCTGCCTAATTCAGCAGGATAACGGCCGACCACACAGTGCTCGCATCTGCCAACGTGCTCTGCAAGGTATGCAGATGCTTCCCTGGCCACCGTACTCTCCTAACCTGTCACCAATCGAACAGGTCTGGGATGTGATTGGACGCCATTTGCACACTCTGTCCCTGCCTCGTTCAGAAGACGAACTGTGGCAAATGGTTGAAAGGGAATGGAGAGCCATCCCTCAGGACACCATTCGCATTTTTTGACTCCATGCCTAGACGTATTTCTTCAGGCATCGCTGTCCGCTGTGGTCCTATATTCTACTGAGCTGACGCCGTTCTCGCTCTGTATTCTGACTATCATTTTGAAATAAAGATCACTTATTGCTGCTTGCTGTCTCTGTCTTTTTTCCAAATTTCATCACTTTCTGACCACTCTTTCTTGGTGTTGCCTTTTCAATGTCGAGCAGTGTGCACAAGAAAAGCCATGTTATTAAAGCCATATTTACTGAAATGAATATTTTTCGTAAGCAGCTACGGCTGGCAATGACTGCTGGGACACATTTTGATATTTACCGATAGAAACTTCTGAAATATTGCTGAAAAGCATCAGTCCACGCTGTTTGCAAAAGTTTCTAAAATTCATCTTACGTAAACGCGGGTATTGTATGACGGGCAACTCATTTCTTAATTATCAACCGCAGCCTGACGAAGATTTTGTATAAAATTCTATCGATTGCAAGGGTGATCAGGCACTCCACAAAATTCCAAACTACTTTGGTGCTTAATCGGTAATGAAAAATTATTGAACTTTGCTTATTACTTTAAATTGCTAATTATCCTACTAAAGTTTTGTCCCAAAGAAATCTAAAAGATAAGACTGTATATTATTTCGAAACATTTGGTGACATTTAGCTTGTTATTCGTTTTTTCATACTCAAAGTTGCATATTTTGCGTATATTAGTATTGAATTCTATCTAGTAATTCACTACTGTTAATGACTCATAATACTTAATTCATTTTATGCACATTTATAATACTTTTAAATAAGTGTAACTATATAGTTTTATGTATAGAATTTTCTATTTTAAAATTTAGAAAATAAATATATCATAATTCTACAAGAAAGCTCGGCTTACATTGACATCATGCGTAAACATCATACTTGACTGTTCTATGTATGAAATACATAAATGATAAGGTATCCTTAATATTTAAAGCATGTTAACTTCATCTATTTTAACTACAAAAAATCAGTTAATATATATCACTACACCTTTTATCAAGTTTTATATATTTATTAACAAGAGCAAATGCACAACTTTATTAAATATCAATTTTCAAGTATTCGTAACGCAATATTTGAAAAGAGAAAAAGCATAATTTTCAAGTATTTGTAACTTGTTTTGCATCAAATTATGAAATATAACTCACTTGTTCTAACGAATTTGCTTTTGTCTCTGATTGGCGTATGTATCAGTGTAGCGCTCCCCAATTTATGTATACTATTCGCTATTTATACACAGTAACCTGCAGTGACACAGTTTAACTTTCTGATAGGACTAATCTCATTATATTAATCTTGTCATGATAGGAGGCATATAAATTTTCTCCGACTAAACAAATTGCTAAATCCTTTATTGCATTAGTAAATGAGCTTTCCAGGCAATTATGGGAAGTGTAAAAAGTGTAAAGACGATTCTGTTAGTATCCCTCTCTTTTTTTTTTTTTTTTTTTTTTTTTTTTTGTATAAACAGAAATTTGCAGAAACTGGTAAATTAATTTACAATGCTTAGTGAGCGATTTTATAATTTTCTTAGCATAAATATTTTCATAGCAATGTATAGCATAAATGTACAGCACTCCTATGTAAAAGTGCCCAAAAGGGGATACAATTGATATGTTCCAAGAAAATTCATTGGAAAAATTCCAGGCTTATGAGAAGCCATTTCAGAATCTATTGTGGTAGCATCCCTCCAGAATCAACTCAAACTTGCAAGCACTTCCAGAAATTATACGATTTATATAACAAAGGAAGGTAGTAGCGAGTCAGTAGGTAGAAAAAAAATTGGAGACCACCGCCATCTGAACACTTAAAGCGAAGTTTTCTGAATTGCACATATTATTATGCTTACCTGTACAATCCTATCTTCAGGAAACCCCACAAAAACCTAAATAAACGGATTTCAGACTTCACGGAACTACATTGGAAGACCTGCGTGGCGAAATCTTGTTCAATTGGATTCAGACACAGCTTACATTGTAAAATCTAAAACCATAATATCATTCAGTGTTCTAATAGGTTAGGTTATAGGTTATTCAATTATGGCAAAGCACACGAGGGCTATCTGCCTAAGGGGAGGGATGCCTTCGTGGAGGACTTTCTAAGGCAAACTGGCTCACATACCCGTTACACATGGGGAAAACCACGAAAACGCCCATGCAGCCAGCCCGTTCGCGGGATTCGAACCTCGGACCGAACTACCAGTGTTCAGCGTCTTTACCGCGCGGCCGCTGGTGGGCCTCTCAGTCTTCTAATAAGATTCTAATTTTTCATTATTGAAACTAGGGTTCTCTTACTTTATTAAATTTTAAATATTTTTCATATTAATAAATATGAAAATCATATCGAAAGACAAAGTAAGATTGAATAAATAAAACAGTAAGATTTTTGCGAACTTACTGTTTTATTTATTCATGCGGATGTACGAGTCATTTCTACTGCTGCTTATTCAGGTTTTCTTGGGCCTATTTTTATATTGTTAATTAAAATGCTGTGCATAAAGAAAGAATGACCAGTTACAGATCTGCGCTTTTAATTATTTGCATGTGTACGGATAAAAAAATTAAACTTTTTCGGTTGAAATTTTACCTGAGATTAAGGATCTTGAAAACACATTTTGAATAATTTGAATGAGAAAATCAGTTATGAAGATTACTATGAACCAAAACTTTTTCTCAGATTTTGAAATATTAAACAAAATAATAACACGAATTCCTTGTGGGTTAGCAACAAGATTAAATGATGTATTTAGAGCATAAAGCTTTTTTTTTTTTTTTTTTTTTTGAAACGAAGAAATTGTACCGAAGGAATAGATGTAAACTACACGAAAAGGCTTAAGTCGGAAGAAACAGGATTAGTGCTGCTGAAAGAGATTGGGTAAAAGATAATTGTGTGTGGACATCCACAGCGGGGATCTCGACTGATTAACTGTAAGTAAAATTAAGAAGCTTACTAATGGACAAACGAAATTTATCCAACCTTGATAAGCAAATCTAAGCTTCATTTTTTAAAAAGCGGAATTTCTAGTGATATTTGTCGATCAATGCTTGGTATTTATAATTACAGTATTTTGTACTTGATTCTGTCATCAATTTGATCACATTTCTAGTTTGTATCTTGATGTTTGGTATTTGCGTTAATAGTTTTGCGTGTGTTCGGGTTCGTAATAGATTGAATGCCAAGTCCGATAAAAAGCTAATAGAATTTATTCTTATCACAAGAAATATAACAAAATGCTGAATGCTTTCTCATAGATATTCGTACAATATCGCAGTATCAAGCAATATAATGAGTAGCTATATTTTAAACTGCTAAAACATTAAATAGAACGCAATCCAAAGCGCAGAGGAAGCCAATCCGATTTCACCGCGAATCCGCTACAATCGACAAAACAGTTATCTAAACAACAACGACTGAGCTGAGACGTTTCTCTCCGGCTTTTGTAGCTTTCTTAAATCGGCCGCGTGAGACAGTTCTAGCAATTTCTGGAAAGCGAAAAAAGTAGAATTAAAGTATAGCTAACATAGTAGTCAATTACATTTATTCAAATGAAATATCAATTACGGAGATAAACTTTTATTCAATGTTAAATGCACGTGCTCTTGTATTTTTACTTTTGCGGCATAGCTTTCTCTTAAAATTCGTCATGCGCTGTATTGCCGCGGGAAAATAAAACAATTTTAATTACAATTCTAACAAAAATAGCTAACTAAATACAAAATCCGTAACATTTTGTTAGCAAAAAAAGTCTTGAGAGAATTGGTTGTTCCCATTCATTAAATTTAACCATTCTTCTGGATACCTTCTTTCAGCTTCTAAAAATTTCCCATAGTGGCAACAGTACATGCATCTTCCGTGTTCCTTTGTTCTGGAAAGAAGAGTCCTACAGAGATCGCAGAAGGGTTCCATTGAAGCGACACTGTGTTGCTCAATATAAACTTCGAACCCAAGTCTTCCTTCATCGTGAAGAGCGCTACGTGAATCTCTTGCTGTCATTATGCGAAAGTCTGTCTTCTCGTATAGCCAGTGTGAAAAATTTCATTTTGAAGCATTTGTAACTGTACGATTTTTAGTAGTTAAGTTATCGCAACAGTAAAATATTGCTTTTCTATTCTTTTTCGTTTAAGTTATGCTTTGCTTATTGAGCTAAAAGAAAAACGTCTCTTTTTGATATTTTAAAGATGTACATACTAGTTTCGATGTGCTTACGGTGTAATAAATCTGTTTTATCAAACAACTTGGAGTTTTAATGTATAGTCATTAACGTTGGAGTATTTTTTGAGAGGCAATTATTTGTCATCTAGCATCCGCAAGACAAGACTGGAACTGCAGCTAAAAGTAAGCAATTTGTTTTCATTATTTTTAAGTATGGAAGATTTAAAACTAGCTCGTAAGCAACATCTTAGAATATTTTCTAAATCGTGTAATGAATTTGATCAAAGAGAAAATAATTTAAGTGACGAAGAAAAAATTTTAGAATTAAGGGTTATTCAAGAGAAATCAAAATTAATTATTTCAGCTGAAAACGATTTTAAGCAAGAGCTATTTAAACAAGATAAATTATTACAAGTGTTAGAACAGAAAACTTCTAGTTTACATACAGGATGTGCGTCAATTTCGCAAATTCCTGATACAATTTTGCATTATCTCAAGATAAAATTACGAACATTTAATGGTGATTTAAAAAATTGTCTTCATTTTTGGCGACAGTTTATGAAAATTGATAAGAATCCTAATATTGATAATCAAGATAAATTTACATATCTATCCCAGGCCATGCAACCAGGTTTTGTTGCAGAAGGATTAGTTAAAAGTTTTCAGCAAAACGGCGAAAGTTATCAGAAAGCTGTAAAACAACTACATGCGCGTTTTGGAAAGGATGAACTGTTAATTCAAGTTTATGTAAAAGACATACTGGTTATAATATTTCAAAAGCAAAACACACCAGGGTGGTCTTTCAGAAAACTTTATGACCAGCTGGAATCTAAGCTTCGTGCTTTGGAAGTTCTAGGGGTTACTAGAGATAAATATTCAGCCACGCTTTTTCCTCTTGTTGAGTCTTCATTGCCTGATGAGACAGTTAGAGCATGGGAAAGTTACCGAGCAGTTAATCATAGATCTAGAGATTTAAATCCACAATTTGACGAAAATTTTGAGCAATCAAAAGTAATCGAGAAAAGTGATCTAGATTATTTACTTGAATTTCTTCAAGATGAAGTAGAATCTGAAGTGTGAATATCTCTAGCTTCCTAAACATTTGATCAAAAGAATCTAGGAAGATATAATAGCAAATGCAGTGTTAAAATACCTTTTGAAAATAAAATCAGGAGTACTAAATCGAAATTTGGCAATCCATTGCCTGCGCCTAGTACTTTCGAACTGTTTACATCAGTCCATACCTCATAACTTCTATCCTTTTATCGATTGGATTAATGGATGTTAGGTCTAAGGCAGTATATATTTGTAAGTTACCTAGCAGTTTGGTATATGGATTTGGTATTTACTAAACACATTTTGAAGAGTTTTGTTTATTTTCTGCAAAGAGCGTTAATTTATTATCTCAGCGGCAATTCCTGTTATTCCAATATAGAGTCACTCTTCAGATTCTTCTTTTTATGCGTTTGTAAAGAACACTTCCTCTCTTTTCCTTGTTCAGCGAACAAAATAAAAAACAAATTTCGAAAATCTGATATTTATCATTGTGCAGGATACTATTTACACAGCAATTATTGCCTGCACTCTATATTATTTTAAAATATTATTTGTAGAAATTGTTTTATAATATTCCCAGCTGACGCAGTCTGTTGCATTATTATGAAAGGACATATATCCTGGTGCAAAAAATTGAAGTTGCAAATACAATTTTGTAATTGTTCAAAACAGCTGACTTAAATATTTTTAAAATTTATACAGTTTTTATTATTTGGAGAACATTGTAATTGGCAAATGCTTATCTTATTAATGTTCACTTGGTAAACACAATTAGCAAGTGAACATTAATAAGGTTAAATAATGATACAAATTTCGACCAATTTCAAATTTGTAAAATTCCTCGGCTTCAGACCTCAAGAATAAATCCAAGATATGTGTGCTTTAATTACAGAAACTAGTCTAATCTGTACGCACCATCATACCATCACCAGAATGTCTGTCCAAAATCGTTAATATGTGGCATTATATGCACAATGCCATAGAAACATTATGGCGACAGAACTCTCTCTTGACCTCTCTGCTAAGTAACAATTTCCAGGCAGATTGCCAGATTAGGCCCACTATTTCTGAGTCTCTCTTAGTAGACTGCAAGAGAAAGCCCGTCTTTTGGAAAACAGAAGGAAAATAGCAAAAGTAGGACTATGTCCTCTACAATGATAAGTCTAGATTTAGTACGAGTGTGATTATTGTTACGTTGATTGAGTACGTTTCCCTGATTCTTCAAAAGGCAGGAGTCTTCCTAAAGCATAAAAGACTGGGACCACTTTGATCGAAGTCGAATCTTTGTGTAGGAAGGCATCATGTTGAATTATTGTCCCTATGTTATTGTGCCTTATACCTCTGCTTGTCTTAGACGCACGACTGCAAATGCACAGCGTAGGTGCCACGCCTTTTGCTAGTTCCATTTTGCACTTACCATCTATTAATTTTGTGGTGTTGTTGCTGGTTGTCTCGCGGTATTTGGCATCGTACAAATTTATTTAAAATAAACCAGTTATTTTTGGGCTATCACATGCTTTCTAAAAATTAATTTTGGATACCAGTGTATTTACTGAGAAACAGGTTTACCAACCTTAAACTATCAATTTCGGAAAAACATATTCATCAAATTACTTACTCATGCATAGAAACAGAATAGCAAACCATTAACTGTTACGTTTTATAAGATAGGCAGTTAAAAAATGTAGGAAATAGCGAAATTTGCTAATAAGGCGCTATTTTCCAGCATTCAAAAGTTTTGAAAATTCACAAAATCATCAAGCTGTCTGATACACGAAGCAAAAAATATAAAATAATGAAGGAAGAGATAAAAAGGTGAAAGATGCATATTTTGATTTGAATAGAAGGTAACTAAAAATTAAATTTTAAATAGAACTAATGGGTAAGTAATACATGAAATATTATGTCAGATTGTAGGAAATTCTTGAAATAATTTTGCTGATGAAGGTATCTCATATTTATAGTCTATTCGCGCAATGCAAGCAGTACGCTACTTTATGTGATAATAAATGCAAAAACTATGTACTGAGCGCTTAGAATAGATGAGGGGAGGCAAAAGAATTAAAGTAGTAATCATTTTTTTTTACTGCTGGCAGTTAGCGACTCGAATTACTTTACGAGTTTCTGTAAGTCTGGTTTTACCCTGCGTAACGTCAGTACGAATCGCTCTACCTTGAAAGTCCTTCGTTTCATTCAAATTTTTTCTGCTGTCACCACATTCCTATAATACCTTTTCTTCCAATAATAAAAATATTGCAATTTTTCAAAGAAGGAATTTCCAAAGAAGATGATTTAACATATAACTAAATACTTAGAAATAAAAATTATTTAAACGTTTGAAATAAAACTTCTAATTACATCTATTAATCCTGAGCTTAAATTATAATATATTTACGTTCCTTTTCAACATCTTCAGAGTACTGTAATCGAAATTAACTGAGCAGAATACAAATTCTTCGAATATTTTCTAAAAATAATTTGCAAACATTTTAATAATGCGTTTATTAAAAATTTTTAAGTGAATGAATTATGTATTTGGAATTCAATGGGTTCAACGTGCTATCCGAATACAGGTGCTTGTTAGACGCTTATTTTGTATTTTTGCATATCCAAACAAATTTCAATTTGGAAATTAGGAACATAGATTGCATTCCTTTGACATCAAACATTAAATATTCATTACAAAATGCATGAACTGGACAAAAATTTACAAGAAAATCATTTTTGAAGTAGTTTTTCGCTTTCGTAAATTCTTCATTGATTTTTGCAATTTATGTGGTAAATACTGAGAAAACGTTTCTAAAGTTTGTTCAAAATACAAAGGAAAGGAAATGAATAGCTTGGAGGAATGTAAGAATGAAAATAATTTCAATATTAACGTCAGAAAAGCAAATTAAACAGTCGATATTAGCATTCAGCATTTTTTGACATTTCCCATCGTTCGAATAAATTACACAAATATTTATAGACTTAAAAGCCAGAATTACAACCGCAATAGCCTCTGTGGATGCCAACATGCTTGCCGGTACCTAGCGTGAAATTGAATATCGACTTGATATTCTCCGTGCGACGAAGGGGGCACCCGTGGAAGTTCATCATGACAGATTCAAAGTTCATCAGACAGGGTCATGAAACTTTTTGAGTCTATGTAACCATTTATGTTATTAATTTTAATCTATCTTTATTATTTTATGAGTTATTAAACATCAAAATGGGTCCGGAACTTTATAAACACTCTGTATTGAATGCAGAAATGCTAATCCCAGCTTTAAAACTATTGTAAAAGTTGAAATTGTACAAATGTAAGTTTTGGTCAAGCATAACTGTAAAATACTTTGTATAAGAGATGAATTGAAAGAAAGTATTGATTGAATGGGTTTAAAGTTAGGCTCTCCAAGCTTCACTTAAGAATTTAAATAAAGTTCTATTTAAGTACATTAGAACTAGTTTTGTGTTTAAGGAGTCTTCTAAGGCCTTGAGTGTCAAGTTTTAACATATAAATAGTTATTGTGTAGGTGGTAGTATAGTGCGCTGATGCCCAATATTAACACATTCAGTTTACTCAGAACAATTTGTGTAGAGCGGGGGGGGAGAAGATTAAATTTGGTATTAATGAAGGTGTTTGAGGGCCAAAAATAATTTCAATAAAAAGTGTTCGTAACCAAAGTGGAAATTGTTTGTGTAGGAATACTACTAGCATTGTTTCCTTCCAGATAATTTGAGGAAGCACCAAGACTGAGTAAATCTGTGCAGCAAAGAAGCAGATGTTTGTTCCCAGTCAATTTGTAAAAATGTGAACGTAAAATTCTAAGTTTTAGTACAGCTTTAGATATTGCTGTAATGTTGGTCCTAAACAGGAAACGTTTTAATGATGAATTCAAGAAAGCACTATTGCTACAAGTTAAACTTTGGTGAGAATCAGTTTGTTAGAATTCACGTTTGTAGAATTATTTGTTACCTTTTTCTTATTTATAATACATCGTTCAGTTATTCTACGGACGCATCTTTTAAATTATAACTGAAGTAAATATATGTCCTTCTAGTCACTTGAATAAAAAGAACATTTTTCATCTCAAATGCATATAAAAATAGTTTTAAAATAACAAACTGAAAGGAAAGACATATATTCTTAATCCAATTATTCACGGTGCTGTTCAATAATTTTTAAAGATATGTATATTGCACTTTTTTACCTGAAGGATATTACTTAAATACTGTTAGGAAGTGTCCAGCTGCCGAAAGATAGGTTACCCGCAAAGCAGGTTTAGGATTGCAAAATGGCAGCGGAATGTAGAGTTGCCATTTGGCAAGAAATCGCCAATTTGGCGATGTTTGACGACAAAATTGGCGATATATCGTAGACGGATGGAAATTCTGGAGCGAATTCTTACCGGTTTGGCCCATAATCTTCTCGATCGCACACCAAAAGCTCTATAAACCATGCTGGTACGCGGAGACTCAGTCAATTAAGAGATAGTGAGTGAGAGTCTAGCGAGTCAGTCAGTTACTGTCTCGCAGTCTATCGAGCTGATCGCGAGTTAGTGCCTCGTCCAGTTTTACCTTGAGTGTGTGTTTAGCTCCGAGAACGACTGCATCGAGTCGGGAGTAGTATTCTAGTACTTATCGTCGAGTGCATCGCAAGTTGTACCGTGGAGAGTCCCGAGAGTATGTAGCGTTCCGAGAACGACTGGACCGAGTCAGGAACTGTACTCTGGTGCTTTCTCGTGAAGCTGTCTCCACCGTAGCATGAAGGCTGCTTTGCTGATTATGTCAGCGTATTTGTTAAAACTTTTCGACGACTGTAAACGTGTTTTTGGAGCTGTCCTGAGTAATACTGTTTAATAAATTGTGTTTTCATTCTTCATCAAGTGTTGTCCTTAATCTCTCCAAATCCACGAACCCGTACAGAGCGCAACAATACTATAAGCTTTAATTTAGTTCATTCAAAGTGCTTGAGTTTGTGGTCAGAAATTTATCATTGATTTTTAACGTACTTCCTATTAGTTATCGAGAAACAGTTCCATACGCACACTGTTTGTGAAAGACAGTTCAGAGTGGTGAAGCAATTTTTGTCAAAATTGGATTAAGATTAAATTTAATGTTTAAATGATTTTTTGCATATATATTAGTTTAACGAACAAATTGAAGATCTCAGAAATCTGCCAGCTTTATCTGACGTTGTTGCTAAAAAAATGCTCATATCTCTTCTATATGGTAATTTATATTTTTATAAATTATAAACTATAGGATAAATTATGTTTTACTTTATGAATTTTAAATCAAGATACGGGTCTTTTTTACAAAAATTCTTTTTCCTTTGTTGCTTTTTGTTAAATTCACGGATTTGTTAGTAGCAAATCCCTCCACAAATTTTCGGGTATCCCTCTGCTTTTGGGGTGGTTGAAGATGACGAACATCCGCAACGATTGTACAGAGCGTTGAAAAATATTCATGCCAAATTTGTGTGCATATCTGGTACTGTATACAAGCCTTTAACATACTTACATACATACATGCATGGTTTTATTTTTTCATGAAAAGTTATTTTGCATGTATTTTATGATACTGTAAAAGTAAAACAGGTACTTAATCAAACTAAGAAATTACAAAACTCTTATAAGAAAAAATAAGGAGCAGAAATAAAATAGCTAAAACTCTTCTTGTTATGCCCAAGTTTTCTTATATTTACATCTTATTTTCAACGCAAAAATTCTTTTCTGTGCTTAATTGGATCGATACTACGAAAGGCTTGTTTAAAATGTGTGTAAAAGTGTATAATTCGAAAAGATTAATGATGCAAAGCATTTAGCGGGCTTCTTTCCTTGGTGAATTTCTTTTAAGAAAACTTCAAGCTCAATTATACTTGAGCACTGTAATTAACTGTGAAAGTTTTAGGCTTGTTATTTACGAAAATTTAGTTTAAAGCTATCAAGGTGTCTTTTGTACTTTGTAAGAAACTAGGCCATTCGCAAAGCTGCATTTTTTAATTTAAGAATCATTTTTCTTCGTGGAATAAAAGTGCACATTTTCTTCTATAATTAAGTTTCTACGTGGCTTTTGAGCTGCATCTTATTTATATAAGAAAAGTTTGTTTCTCTTCTTCAGCATTTATAAACACCATTATTGAGTATAAAGATATTGTAAGTGTTATTTCTCATACACAAACACAATCGTCAGACTCGGGAAAAGTGGTATGGCATAGTATTTTATTTTTCATTTTTTCTTGTGATATTGTAAGAGAATATTCATCCGAAATTCATGCCGTTTTACGGTAAAGATCTGAAAGATTATAGTATTAAATTACGTAGTTACGTAATATGCACTCGAATCATATATTTGAATGATAACACTCCCAAGAAGACCGACTGAATTTCTTGCTATTTGAAAAGTCTACCTGAATTTGTATTTACAGAAATAATAACTTCGATAATAATCATCATGCGTTTTATAGCATTGCAATCACACATACCGTGCAAAACTCGAATAACATTTATAGATATTATTGTTATTCTTTATTCGATATCTTAATTCTTAACTGTAAAATAAATAATTACGTAAATATCGGCATTTTAGAGAAACAGAGTTATCGAAGGCAAAAGTTTAATTTTCTTATTTGTTTGACATTTTAATGCTAAAACACAAATGGAATATTTAGTAGATGAACCAGAATCTTAACGAACCAGAGTATTTTTAAAGAGAAATTTATTTATAGATAAAAAATGTACAGTGTTAGCTATTTTCTGCCTAATAGCTCCAGAAACTTTCTGCTTCATATCATACATCTATTGGAATTGGCGCTTTTGAAACAGAAGTCACGAGTGCTACATGCTCATGCAGCTGCTGAATTTTATATGCAGGAGGTATATATTTTTTAATCTTATCTGAAGAATACAAATTGAAAGATGAAGAATACGTTTTATTTATTTATTTACTTTTATATTTTATTTTTTTGACTGGAATCTCCAAGCTTCATGAAAGGATATCATTCAAAACTCTCGAACAG
>KK120022.1:84642-104967 GCA_000611955.2 Stegodyphus mimosarum | reverse complement strand
TTCTCCCTCGTTCAAACTCTGTAAGTTGTTCAAATCTCGCTCTCTTTCGTCGACGAGGCATAAGTACAGATTGAGTTAACGTTTACCACTAGCAGATAACCACCGATAACCATACACGCCTCGCTACAGCCGTCTATTTATTCGGATCCATCAGCCGTTCAGAGGGCGCTGCTCAGCATACGCATGCGCTACGGATTTGCAATTCTAATCATTTGCATATCATGCGCTACTTTGCATTTCCTGAAAATTTCAGCTCACTCGCGTAAGTCCTTCATGGTGTTGCAATTTTCACAAACGTGAGTGTATATATATATATATAAAGTCGCTCGAATTATTCAAGAATAATCACAGGATTTCACGTTAATTGCAAGCATGTTAGTTACGGGAACGCTAGCCGGTATTACGCGACATGACCGAGGTCACTTTGATGTTTCACTGATTGAAGTATTTCTCTCTTAGTAACATGGTGATTTAGTATGCAGAAGAGAATAGGTGGATAGGTATGAAATTACATTTAATGAAGCTGAATTTCTGGATGTGAAACAAACATGAGAACACACACATTCGTAAAGTTCTTAGAAGCTGACAACCCTATCACTTCTCGAAAGTACACTGCTCAAAAGAAAAGAAAAAAAAAGACAGTTTTATATCTCTCATTCTACTAGGCCAATTGAGGAAATTGAAATTGCTTTTTTCATGTCTCGGAAGCACGACTTAGGATATATATTTGATTTATATATAGCATCGCTCTAATATAGGTGTTTTGACACAAAGTCGGACATTTTATGAAATGGCATGCCAATGCTTTTCCATATTTCGATTCTACGATTCAAATTATGCCTAAATATTAAATTCTGTAATTTTTGTTGAGAAATTTACGAAGAAATGTAAAAATTTATCTCGACGCATTTTTTTTTTCAGTTTGCGCCAAGAATAATTCACTTGGCGAACTTCTCAATATATGGCAACCTATTTCCTTTTCCTTCTTATATTGTGCATGAGCGGAAAAAAGTCACATCGTTCCTACTTTCAAATAATATTAATAAAGTGCCTAAACCACATTTGATATTATTAGCGCTTTCAACAAATATGCCAAATTTCAAAACTCGCCAATATATAAATTCACGTGTATCTTCGCAAATTTTGAGTAAAAAACTCAAACTTTTTTCAGAAATGCTTAGAAATGCATCCACTTTAAGATGAGGGTAAAAGTTTTATAGATTATAATTCAAAATTGTTTTCAAAAAATTTATAAAAATTATTTAAATATGCAAATTTAAAAAATAAATCATAAAAAAATGTGTGAATTTAATTTAGAATGAACGCAAATTTCGAAATGTGGAGTGAAAGGAAGAATTAAATAAGTTTAATAAAAAAGATTTATAAATATATACCAAATTCATTTAACATTGAGGAACTAATTTTTTAAAAAATATTCTTGCGATTTTTACAACACTTCGCATTTTGGCATAATTTGAGTCGTAAAATGGAAATATGGAAAAACCTTGGCATGTCATTTCAAAAAAGTCGAATTTTGTGTGAAAATATATAAGTTTAATACATATCTCATATAAATCTAATACATATCCGAAGTCGCGCTTTCGAGACATGGCAAACACAAGTTGAATTGAATTTCGTCAATCGACCCAGTAGAACGAAAGATATAGAACTGTCCCACTTTTTTTTCGCAGTGTACGTGTTGTGGAGCAAACAGCATAAATAAATGAAATAAACTGTATGTGGGTAAAACGAAAATCCTACCCTTCAAAACAAGAGATCTCTTTGAAAAGAAATGCGTTATTTATTATGTAGGTAAAGAAAAAATGTTTTCCCATATGTAATGTTTTTCCTAAGATAGAAATTTTTAAAAAAAGATCGATTGGCTTTTATCACAGAAAAACTTTTTATGAGAAATGTCGAAAGGGGTAATCGACAGTTACAAAAACGAAGAGAATTAAAATGTATTCCAACTGAAAATCACGTCAAACAACTATTCACGTTTCTAACACAGGAAAGCATTATGAAAAGTAATATAATGAATCAATCAGTTAAAACGTGCTAGTTTGAATCCATTAAAGGAGGGCAGTAAGAGGTACAATTAATTATAATTCATCCCGTAAATAACGTAATTAGTAAATATTATGCGCTACATTTCATAATAAAGCATCAATATAATAAAAATGTGTTCCTTAAATTTTTAATTATTGTCTAAACACTTAGCAGATCTAATTTTATCACTCTCCTCTCAATGAAAGGAGAAGTTATTTGATTAATGCTCGAGGGTTTCATCTCCCTATGCAATTGCCGATACTCGATCATGGCCTTGACAAGATTTCGAAATTTCGTTATTTATTACGATCAGCAGCAAACAAAATTTTTATCATGTGAAATGTGATTTGAAACCAACTCATGTGTTTTTTTTTTTTTTTTTTTGAAACCTAGATTCTATATCCATGACTTTATTTCAAGTTTCAAGCTTTAAAATAGTATGAGAAAAATAACCTAAGGATAAGATTTTTTTTATTAAAGAGAAGGAATCTGTATTTCCCTTATTGCTACGATCCTCACTTCCACTAAAGTTACTGTAGAAAAAGGAGTATTTTACAATTTATTAAAATATGACATGGCTTTCAAAACTATTGTTGAAAAATTGGATTAATTTCTTAAACTACTCTTCCAGCTCCTCAGTGGCTGAGCGGTAAAATCGAAATCCGGCGAGCAGGAAGATGCTTTCGTAGTTTTCCCCATGTGTAAGATTTATACGAGTCATTTTCACTTAAAACGACCTCCACGGGGCATACCTCTTCATTCTAATCTCTAATGGCGGAGGACATTATAAAGTATAAACTAGTAGTTCTCAAGAAGTATCCTGTGGAACCTTGGGATTTTTTTTATTATTTAAAGAAAGACAAATCCTCGTGCACCAAAAAGATCACACGAGGCTTACAAATCGTAAGTAAAAGAAAAGCAAAATCCTAAGTAATAACATCAACTTTCAGTAATGCAATGAAATCAAACACAAAGAGAAAAAAACACAAACAAAAAAGATATAAATACATAAATAACCTTGGGGTTCCAGGCAACTTCTGAACAGGTTCTGAAATTCAAAATCAAAATTTGAAAAAAAATTGAGTAGCATACAAACATAAAACTAAGCATAAAAATAATTAATTAATATCTTCTATTTCTGTTGTTTGTTATTTAAATTAGCACGAAGTAAATCTATTTTTGTGAATAACATTAAAATAATATAATGATTTTTTACTTTTCATTTTCAATGTAGAGTGTAAGGTTTTAGTTAAACTAACTTTAGTTAACTAAAGTTTTATTTTAATTTGACTCTTTCTATCTGTTCTCATTTCAACTTCTCGTTAGAATAAGCGCGCGTTTCAACTTTATGCTAATTTGAAGTGGAGCCAAGTAGTATTGAAACGTAGAAACCTTTCAGTGTGAGAGAGCTTTTAGTCTCAGACCACTGTTACTTTATTCAACGTTCGCCTGACTAGCCACTGTTTAAATTCTAAGCCGTAACGCTGTTACGTAATTGTTTATTGAAGTAATTCCAAGTGCGTCAGTATTAGTTATATCTTGCTACGTACCATTTAGTTTAGAGGCCAACCTCGCGTTCATAGCTCTGTGAGCAACGACGATTTACTTTCTAATTAGCTTTAGTTTAAATTACTTTGCTTGTTCATTTTAGACCCAAGCGCAGTCTTTATTTTCTGTATCCCTCCCGAGTTGGGAAGTGGCTGTAAATAATTGTGGTCTAATAAAAGATAATTTTAAATCCCTTTAAAGTGAAGTTCTTCTACCACTTAATCACAATATTCTACCACAGAACATAGCTGCATTCAGCTCCCTGTTCAAGATCAGGACTCAAGTACTTTTACGAAGATGTTTGTCAAGAATATGCACCGAGCACTCAGTCCTGACAAGAGTTTATGCAACGTTTATATATTTTCAGTATTTTTCTTAAAATTGCATTTTCTGAGGACGGTAGGGACTTCAGCTGAAACTTTTAAGTTTTGGTGGTTTGATGAAAAGCTTACATTCTTAGGAGTTCCATAAAAAAAACATGGTTTTAATGGTTCCTTAATTTAATAGTTTGTAGAAAAGAGCCTTAAACAAAGCTGCGAATCAAATTGAGCAACCTTTTCATATTTTAGTATAATATTACAGTTAATATCTTAAAATATCTGTGGAGCGTTTCTTCGGTTTCTAATAAATGACAGTTTTTAAAGTGAAAGTCATCCCTCTTGATGAATCGATTTAAATTCTGCTGTAAGAGTTAGAAACTGAAGATTAATTATCTGACTTGCGAATGAAAAAGAACATTTACTTAAAATTGCAAAATGCATTCTAAGAAATGACAGCGGAGATTAGTGTAGATTTTAATTAGAAATATATTAATTGTGACGCTGATCGGATTTTATCAGAAGCAAAATATTTTCAAAATTGGGAGAAGCAACGAATTTATTCACACGAAATCCAGTGGATGGAACAAAATGGAAACAAATGTCGGACTATCCGTCGAGAAAAATAATAATGAAACTTAAAACTTTCTATGAAGAAGTTTATTTCCTTGAAGATTTTCACAACTGAATTTCTTTGAAGTCTTTCACATTCACAAAAGCGATCATGTTCGTATATATAATTCTAATAATAACAGTTCGAATATAATTATTCCCACAGCTTTTAGAATTCCATTGTATTAAACCCTTTCATGTTTCATTACTGTCTTACCCGACAGATGAAGTTAAAATAATTTTCGTTTTATCCGTCCTTTGATTTCCATGTAAATATGGTTGTTTGTCCTTCTGTCTTTGAAAATATTTTACTGCTTATGAAAGGTACTTACGTCTGATCACCTTCGAAAATAAGAGACTATAATTCTACAAAGGTTGTTTACTTAGTTTTAGAACAATTCCGATGAAGAATAAAAAAGTCATCTGCTACTTTAAAATTTATTCCTCTCTTTTAAAATGTCAAGTGTAATTATGCTATGGCCTTAAAGATATGTTTCTGTCCTTTCCATAAAAAATATTCCTTTTCTATAATTCAGAAACATTGTGAAATGCATGGTTCAAACTACTATGTGCAAACAAAGCTACAGTATTAATCGGAAAAGGAAAAACCGTTAGTGGTTATATCTAAATGAAAAAGACTCCAAACAAATACCCAATAAAGGTATGTATTGTACGCAATATTTCTAAAGTTTTAGTAACAAGAAAATCTCCTGCGACGCAGAAATTAATTGCAAATCCTTTAAATACATCTGTATCAGCAATAAATAAAATAATAAACCAAAATTAAAAAACTATAAACCGTAATGTTCATCACCTTCTGCCAAGGTGTGTGGTTAAACGGGGAACAATTTTTAGAACCATGTGTGAAAACTGTTTAGGAAATAATGAAATACATTATGATCTTTGATGAAATATGGCTTTACCTAAATGGACGCAACAATAAAAGGTCTTTTTAGTATTGAAAACGAAGAAGAAAAAAATTACAGACTTGGTTCTGTCAGTGCAATAAGAGGTTTGTGACTATCGGAGGATTATTAATTTTCCTCTATAAGTAATGCAAATTAAGAATTAGAACAGTGGAAAGAAATGTTAAAAACAACTCAAAGTTCTATCATGGAAACCTTTTATGTCCAATATTTACAGAAGAAAATTCATTTCTCTATAGCAGTGGCTTTCAAAAGACTGAAAAGATGACAAAGCAACAAGTCTTACATTGAAACATACCACTGAGTTCCTTGAAAAGATTTGCAACTGATGCAGGTACTACATACACACATTTTCAATTTGTTCCTACCACGTTCCCTCACGTTTAACCTATGAACAAGTAGTCTCTTGAAAAGGGTTCTTTACTGTACTATAGTCGCTTGAAAAGGGTACTATAGTACTGTAATCTGTTGAAAAGAGTACTGAGTACTGTAGTCTCTTGAAAAAAGCTCTTTTTAAGCACAAACCTAATGCGATAGATGGATTCTAGAAACTAGTGGAAGAGGAATGGAAATGTTCAATTTCATAACTTTTTAAGTTTGTTTTGGTTTTGAATTTAACATTACTTATAGATTCATTATACTCGAGTAAACTTTGAAATTCCGTTTCGAACATTGTGCTATCATGAATTAAAAGTCTTCAATTTTCAAGTTTAAAGTTAGAAGTTCATTCTGTTTTTCTTCTAAACTTGACAAAAATTCCGACAAATCATCCTTAACGCTTTCATCTTTATTAATATCCAGACTCTCAAAATAAGAGTCAATTCTATTAATTAATTTCGTGCAAGCACTTCTAATGACTTTCTGCTTGGATTTCAACTTGTCAAGAACTTCCATTTTATACACGAAACAAAATTGAAAATGACAACAATTCAAGTGATAAATAAAATATTTAATTACAAAATCACAGTACCTGCAATCCAAGTGTTCAAAACGTAGCCTAGTTCAATCCGAAAGAAATATTTTAAACACTTGTCGCGGGTTTCTGACACCATAAAAAAATAATAATATCAGAAAATTAAACGAGATTCTTGAATGAAGAACATGTTGTCGAGTTTTTCTTATTTTTAATGTTGTCACATAGAAGAACATATTACACTGAAAAATCCAAACGTAATTAGTCCGAGGAAAAGGAAATAAAAAGCTAGCCTACCAACCAAAAATATCCGTCACATAGCATTCTAAAGATATGTTTACATAAATATTTATCGATTACATAAATATTCAGGCGACAGCAAACCACGGTCGTCTGATCACATGATCATTTTATTTTTAATATATCTACCTACTTAATTTTTAAAATGTGCATTTGCTTGCTTCTTTTCTTTTAGCGGCAGAGCGGTGATATACCTAACACTGGTAGTTTGATTCGGATATCGGCGAATGTGCTCACTGCATGAAAAGTTTCACGATGTTTCGTCTGTGGATCGTGAAAAGGAGTCAGATTTGTCTAAAATTCCCCCCTACAAAGGTATAATTCTCCTTAGACCTATATCTTCACTGAAGTGTGCTATTCAAATAATCCAGTCTTCTAATCAAGGATTACATGTTTGTTTGAGAATTGTCGATTGGAATGTTTACAAATTGAACGAAGTTGTTTTTACCTTATTCTCCTCTAAGAGAAATGGGCGAAAAAGAGAAAGTAAAACAATTGGCCATTGTTAATAATATCTGGAAATTGTTTAAAAAAATATCTTGTGTTTCAATGACATTTTAGCACCTGCCAGTTTGACTGTGAAATTTATATTGTAACCGAATGTAAAATTTGTAAATAAGTAAAAATTCTTCGAAAAAGATAATAATGTTCAAATAAAGTTAGGTAGTGTAGTTGTACAATACCCATATTACCAATGGTTAAACAATTCGTGTACTCTGCACTACAACCTGAACCTGTGAAATTTACTTGTCAGGTTTTTTCACTTGTCATTTGTATTGCAAATAATTTCATGTTTAACTTCTCAAACTGATCGAGAACGAAGCTATTGTATTGAATGTAATATAAATTCCAATTTCCCCCAAACAAGTTTCAAAATGAATAAGAAGGAAGAAACCTGGACTCGAAATTGAAAATATCTGTAGACTGGATTGCAGTTTTTCCCAAATATTTACTTTGCATACCGTTATATTTAACATAAACATGAACATTTCTTGGCATCACCGCCTTGAGAAGACGACTTTCTAATGCTATCCTGGTAAAAAATAACTATCTCACTTCTGCATTTGATAAATTTCATAATTTCAAGAGCGTTTTAAATGTGCTGGTTGAAATCTTTTAACGGCAAATCGTAAATCGAAGTTTGCGGTTTCCTTTCGGGTATAAAATCCATTGACGTATTTCGCTTAAATCATATCTGTAGTG
The DNA here is from genome assembly GCA_000611955.2 of Stegodyphus mimosarum. Classification (NCBI taxonomy): domain Eukaryota; kingdom Metazoa; phylum Arthropoda; class Arachnida; order Araneae; family Eresidae; genus Stegodyphus; species Stegodyphus mimosarum. The sequence goes on along the minus strand of KK120022.1, from coordinate 97,099 downwards.
TAAATACACAACAGTTGTAGAAGATTAAAATATGATAGTACAGAAGATTTACGAATTTAAAAAAATGTGTGCAGCAATGTTCATCAAAAATATAACTGAACTTTGCTAAGACTGCAATGAAGTTGACCATGTTAAAATCCCTTAAATTAACTATATAAAACGTGAATGAAATAAGTAAAACTTATCTTACCACGAGAAATGTATTCATAAAAGCTTCACAAAGTTTCCTAAGAGAACATTGATTTATGAAAAGCATAATTTATATTGTAATAATTTATGTTTTTTGTCGGGTAAACCAAATTGTTATTATTATTCATAAGAGTTATGAATAATGATATATATATTTATAGGAGAAACATCAAATGAAGAAATCTAGAAAATACTAGATATTATAAACTTAATTACTAATATTATTATTAATTTCATAGATTAATATTTGCATAGATGCAATGGCTAAACTTTAGAGGAGATTCATTCTATTGCTAAAAAGTAATTAGTTAATAAACGTAAACATTTATCAGATATTTCTGTTTCTATTTGCCGTGATGCTAAAACCTGATGTCATACCGATTTTTGTAATAAAAGGGGCAGTCGTAACATAGTATTGCTTCTGTGCTATCCTCTACTGCTCTATTTTCGACTCTCGTTCTTTTAGATGGAAATTCACCGTACCAGGAACTTTCAGATACCACATTGTTACTTATAATTGTATCTTTAACACATTGTTACATATAATTATATCTTTATTATCGCGCAAACCATTTTTCTCAACACCATGTCATATACCCAGCATCCAAGACGATCATGATCTCTCTCTCTTTCCTCTCATTCACTTTCGCTCGACTCATCAGTTTTCAAGACCGGTTCACTTTTCAGCTCTCGAATGATTTTGAGCTGAATAATTTTAAATGAAACTTTACATTTCCGCTCTGGTTTAGAATTGTTCGACTCTTGTCGAAAAATTGGAACCACCTTTTCGGGAAACTACGAAGGAAATCTCTTCGTATCACATGCACATACACACAAAAAATGCATTAGAATACCAATATAATTCTTTGACAGTTCACAAATGAATAATCTATACCTCAGTGCATTCTTTTCCATTTTTTAGCCCAAATGGGTGTTAACCTAGAAGGGCTCTTGGTCTCAAAACGTCATTTTACGTCGAATCACAAATGTCCGAATCACCTTTCAAATTATTGCCACCAAATATTATCGCTCTGTATTATACACTCATGTCCATAAATTAAGAATAATGCTATCTCCGGCAAATAAAGGTTCAGAAACAAAACGTCCGGAACTTATTCATAAAGTCCCTTTATTAAAGAAAAGGTAAAGAACAAAAAAGATAGTGTATGTGTTATGTCGTTCATAAAAACTACTATTTTTGCTCCCGGGAGAAATTACAAAAAATATCTCCCTCACAAAAACTTAACACTACATGGTTGGTATGATGGTTAATACGTTGTATGTCTCCCAGAATACAGTTCGTACGTATGAAATACAGTTCGTACAACGCCTAGGCATGAGGAGTATCAAATTATCGAGCTGATCTTGGGGAAGGTTACTTCACTCAGCAAGCAATGCTTTCCTAAGTTCCGGTACACGTGTAGGAGCTGCTTGAAGGGCTGCAATTTGTCGGCCAGGCATATCCAACACATGATGTATTGGATTCAAGTCAGGAGAGAATGCTAGCCATTACATACGGGTGCTGTCCTTAGATTGAAGGCATTCCTTTGCAATGTTTGTACTGTGAGAATGGGCGTTGTCATCCATAAATACAAATTCTGTGTCCATGGCACTTCTAAACAAAAGTACATGTTGTTCCGGAATAATGTCCCGATAAATCTGGCCAGTCATGTTTCCGAACTGAACATGCAGATCTGTTCTGGATCCCAGTATAATTCCATCCCAAACGAGCAATCCTGCACCACCGTAACTGTGCCGTTCAATGATGTTGTCTATGCGGCAGCGGGTACCTAGAGTTCTCCATATGACAGTCCAACATGAATCAGACTGCAAGCTAAACCTGGAATCTTCGGAAAACATCACGAAACCCCACTGTGACGATGTCCACATTGCATGTTCTCTATTTCGGTCTAACTGCTGGCGACAGTAAGTTGCCATGAGCGGAGCATATGTGACAGGTCTGCGAACATATAAACCAATCTGTCCTAAACGTCTGTAGACGGTTTGCTTTGAAACTGTCATACCCATGGCTGACGGCAGCTAATGAGACAGGTTTGATTCTGTGCTTGGTCTGCTACTTTTGGCAGTTACTGCCAAATACTGTTGTCTTTGGGCGTTGCAACTCGAGGAGCGACCTATACTGTAACGTCTACTGACATTTCTATCGTTTTGGAATCGTTGCCAAAGCCTTGACACTTTGCGTTATTTCAAGTTCCTCGGATGCTTCCACTTGAGTACGCCCATATTCCAAGCAGCCGACAACTCTACCACGTTGAAAATCATCTACATGCATTCTCTGCGTGATAACTATTCGGTTGTGACACTTAGTAGCTTACAGAACACTTATGAACAATTTTACTTCTTTGCTACAATTCCTTATATAAGCTTCTCTTATACTCTAGCCATTGTGAAGTACTACTGGCGCCATTTGATGACTTCCTGTAATTTGCATATTATTCTTGAAGTTGTGTGCGACAATTCTACAGGTGAAATGTTTACTTTAGAGCTCGATTTCCATGGGTTTCTGAATTATCCTTAATTTATGGACATGAGTGTATTTAAAAAGCGCTAAATAATGAAGAATCTATATGCATGTATATATGTTTCCACATTGTGGAAAAACGACGGTACCTACAGTCACCAAATTTTTAATATCGTAATCCTCCACCTAAAAATGAGCACCTGGAAGCCCAAATTCTGAATTTCTAATTTGCTTTATTATCTACTTCCTATTTTGTAAAACTTTAACGAATTTTTTATTAGCAACTCGCCGACTTCAAAGCGAGCAATCGCAACACTGTACGAAAAAATTTATTTTTATCTCCAGAGCGTAAGACTGATGTCTGTCGGAAATTCTAAAGATATGCTGTTTTGAAATATTTGGTGATATTGTTGTTGAATTGAATTTTATGTGGCCTAAGTGCGAAGAGCATGACATTTAATTAAAAACGGTGACATGCAAAAAGTTAAAAAAGTCCCTTTGGGCGTAATATAGAATCTGAAAACTTTCGGATTTTTGTAATTAATTTTTTTTTTCGTGAAAGGTGTACTTTATAATTTTGAGGCTGCTTTGGTAAAATATCTGCTTATAACCTGATGCTGGGGGATCCTACTTTAGCATGTTTAATCTCCCTCTCAAATATTGCATGAAAAGATTTCTATGCCCCGTTTAAATGCTCCCATTTATCTAAAATACCGCTCCTTATATAGCAACTTTTCTATTTTCGGGATTCTTTGGATAAGTTCATTCTGTACTTATCTGAATTCTGCATCAGTTACATAAATTATTTCTATTGCATTTATTGGTTGTATGTATTTCCGCAACGTTTGGTGCAGATGTCTAGCCAATTCACCCAGCAGTTTTAATAAATACGAATGTGAGGACCTTTTCTCAACTGTTTCCTCAGGTCCTGTCCATTTTAAACAAAGTTTAATTGTTGAAGTTGGTATTAATATTATTACCTCGTCTCCTACCTCAGAAACTCTCTTCCCGTACACCTCAAGTTGTAATAATGAACTTCTATCTGTTGCTTAGGTTTACCAAACTTTTTTACCTCCTTTAACCTATTCCTAATCGAAATTAAATATTTGGTACTAATTCCCTAATTCGCTGTAATAATTCTAACCAGTTTGTTTTATGTGTCATCAAACGTCCAACTGGTATTCGACCTAACATTAACAAAAATCGTGGGACTCCAGTACCTCCAAAGTTAGGTACCTCCCGAAAAGCCGATAATGAATATGGCAACTGCATATCCTAGCTTCATCCTTACGTATTTATCGAAATGATACAACATAATTTTATCTTTCGGATTCACCTTTTCACCAACCAATTTGATTACGGATGACCTGGCGTAGAACACTTGGGCGACACACCGACACCTTCTGCACAGTTAGCATTCATTAGCTGAATACTAATTTATTCGGATTTTAATTTTCTAAATTATTCTCTCTTATAAGTCGATTTGAAAATATAAGATAATAATCTTATAATAAGAATAATTATTATGCTATTTCTTAATTTTAAATTTAAAACCACTTTCAGATTAGTTTTACTTTTTCAGTGTTCTTAATATTTCATTTTAATATCTATTTGTTTCTGTACTTTTGTTATCCCTTAGAAACATTTGTTTTTCATTAAGACTTTCTCAAAAAATGAAAAATAATAAATTTTTCAGGATACTGTAATCTTTTTTCTCATTTTTAGAAAATTAAATTTTAAGTATTTACTTATCTATCTATCTATCTAACTAACTATATATATATATATATATATATATACATACAGGTTATATTTCTGCCCTAGCAAGGAAGGGCCATTACCCGTCCCTGCCTTTTTGCCGTTAGTGCACATGCCGCCATAGTTTGAATTTCTAATTTTAAGTTAAGGTTTTAATTTAATTTTATGTCTTCCAGATAATTTTATGATGTGCATAAATGAACTTCAATATAGCCAATAGATTATTTAAAAATTCGATTATAAATTAAAAATGATAAGAACTTAAGGGAATTTTTAAGGTAATCGTAGCAAGTAACTCATAATAAATATACATGTACTTTCTTTTAAAGAATGCTTTGTTGTTTTGTTTGTCATCTAAGAACTGAATTGAAAATATCGAAGTCTGAGAATGACCTAGAATTGCAGGGTAGAATAAATTCGAACACAGAATAAGTTCAAGATAAATCTTGTCAACTGGAATGGAATATATTGATTTTTCAATAAATGTGCAAAAAACAGGTAGAAAAAGAATTAAACTTATATCCCATACCTATATTACTCAAAGTTTTGATTCGCGGGACTCTTTTAGAATCAATTTCTATCAGGAAGTCCCATAAACCTATCTTGAGTCTTAAATATTAATAATGTTTCGAAGGAGGGATAAAGAGAAGAATTTCGATATTAAGGGAATATAAAACAAAGAGATATCAAAACGGATGTGCAATGTTCGCAATGAAATTATATTTCAAAAACAATTTTAATTCAAAGCAAGACTCTCACAATCTAGTTTTCGATCCTATTTAATTCGACTAGCTACCGCCAAATTCGAATAAACTGCGCGTGCTACTTTAATTTACATATTCTGGCACAGGCTTTCTAGGGGAAAATGAAGTCAAAACAGGAAAGATAACTTAAAATAAATGTTAGTTAAAATAAATATAAACCCTACATTTGCCCCTGCCAGAATATTGAACACTTGGAAGCAGGTCCTAGAAACGACCTGTTGAAAAGTTTCAACATTCTAACCTAAAACTCTAGAGCCCAGTTTACATAAAACAAACTTTTGGCTATGAAATTTTACAATGATGTTCGTCGTTGATTATTTCACATTCATTCATTCTTTATGCAAACTTTAATTTAACTTGCTTTGTCCTGGTTCTCCATCATGTGTGGTGTCCAACGGGAATATTTCATGTTTTTTGTATTTCAACACTTCCCCTAACCACAATGATTTGTTAGAATTCAATCAATCAACTATAACACACCCTAGTCCATCATACTAAAACTCGATAAGCTATGTTTGTCATTCTTAACTCAAGTGTGGGTGGAGAACCCTAAAAACCGCATTCATTGTACTCTTCCCCCATCATTCCTCTTTTCACATGCAGGCTTTTGCTCCAACGCATGATTTTATCTCCTGTTTAACATTTAGCTTTTAACTCGTTTCTTTTGAGCATTTACTTTCAGAATCTAAAATTTCATGCTTTTAGACTAACTTCTACTCTTACATAGCTTTCAAGTATTTACATATATTTACAAAATTCCAATACATTTGATTTTTACAATTTACAATAAGATGAAAAAGAGAACAAAAAATAACATTTTACTTCACGCTTCTTCATCAATCTGGCAGCCCTGAAACTAAATTGTATACATAAAATACGAAGGTATTTTATATTTGGCCAAATTTTGGCTTTAACATAACCAGTCTTTCGACCAACATGAACTGCTTGTTCTTAGACATCACACTTAAAAGAAAATCTTGCTTTGCTTTAGCTAAATACAGTAAAACAAAACTAAGTCTTAACCGAGACAAATTGACTTCTATCAACACATAGAAACTTCGTATTTACACATAACAGTTCAGAACAAAAGAAAAATTTATAGAAGGTCTAAATTATCTTTGACTTTTCGATTTTTGAAACTTTATGCTCTTCTCACAAAACTCGGTCCATGTCAAGGAATTCATGACAGTCAGTCTGCGTCTTTGACTTGTTCGGCTCTCCTCCATGGTCCCCTTCCTTTTCCGGCCTCTGTAAGCCGGCCTTTCGGGGTTCGGGGTGCTAATATTTGGGTTCCTATCGTTTCCTCTTGGCACCTGGATGGCTGTTTCTCGCGACCTCTGTGGGTTCTTTCCTCTTGTTGTCTCTTTTTTCTCAGGAACGGCAGCCTTGTTTGTCTTTGGATATCCGGAACTGGACGAGGTTTCCTTGACCCGGCTTGTCTGCTGTGGGATCTTGTTACTGGTTTTTCCCTCTTGTTATCTACCAAGGATTCTTTACGAGACGGAGTTGCTCGCTTGAACTTTTTCTCTGCTGTGGTCTGGAGATTCTCTTTCCTTCTTTTCGGGACCTTTGAATAACTTGTAGAACGGCTTGGTTCCTCGGCGGTTCTCTGCTTCTTGGGTGGCGGAGCGAACGGCCTTACTTCTGGAACTTCCAATTGTTGGGAGCTTGAATCCTGCAAGAAACTCTTAAGCACTTCGAAATCATTCTTCTCGTAATACTTTTTCACCTGGTCGGGACTTGCTTTACAGGTTTCCCCTCTCTCGTTCTTAAGGTATAATATGGCTCCCTTGATTTCCTGGATAACATATGGACTTTCAAATCTCGGAGCCAATTTTGCAGTGAAGTTCTCTTGTGCCTTTGATAAATAAAATTTTCTTTTTAAAACTTAGTCTCCCGCTTTAAAATCTGCTTCACGGCGTTTTCGATCATAGTAAAGTTTCTGTCTGTTTCTCGCCGTATCCGAATTTTTAACCGCCTTATCAATAAATTTCTGAATATCTTCTTGCCTGAATTCTTGTTCCCTTTGTTGAACAAAGAATAATTTATCTAGTGGTGTGATTAACTTACGCCTTAAAAATAATTCCGCTGGATTTTTCCAGTGGTGTCATGACTTGCTGTTCTTAAAGAATAAGCTAACTCATCTATGTAGCCATTCCAGCGCTTGTGATGTGTGCTAACATAGCTTCGAATTATTTTTACAATATTTTTATTAACTCTTTCCGCGATGTTTGTCTATGGTCTGTACGCAACCATCTTGATATGGCGTATGCCAAGCCCAGAGCAAATGTTCTAAAAAATTTGGCTAACGAATCGTTTACCGTTATCGCTAATCCCTTTTATCGGTGCACCGTATTTGAAAATGTACCTGTGTGAGAAGGCATCTGCAACTGTTTTGGCTGATGCACGTTTAAGTGCAACAATTTCTATCCAATTTGAAAAGTGATCTACAATTACTAAAAGATAACGATTTTTATTTAACTCATTCTGGGGAAAAGGACCAAGGAGATCTATGCCTAATGTTTCATTCGGAAATGTTGCGCGAATGCTATTTAAGTTCCCGGCCGAGCTGTAATTAATATCATAAATTAACTGACATTGATTTCAGGACCTGACATACGCAGTTACTATTTTGTATAATTGCGGGAAATATACTGCCTCGCGTATCCTTTTTATAGTTTTTCAGACCCCCAAGTGACCCGATGTTGGCGCGTAGTATAATTCTTTCAAAATGCTCAATCGAAGCGAGGCTGGGATGACTGGCATATACTCGAAGTTTTCGTTTGTTGATTTAGTATAAAACAATAAATTATCTATTATCTCATAGTTCTGTGCTCTGCTTTTTATTGTGGCCAATCTGTGTGTTCAAAATTTTCAGGGTCTTTTAAATACGCATAAATACTTCCAAATTCAGGATCAGGTTTCAATTCAGCAATAATTGTTTCTCTAGAATCTAAAATTTCAGAAGTTAATACAGCGCATTTGAGTTCATTGCCTTCATCGTCCAGTTTTATTCGGGATAGTGCGTCCGCGACATTATTTTCCTTTCCTAGTTTATATTTAATTATTAAGTCATATTTTTGAAATTTTAAAGCCCATCTTATTAACCTAGGCGTTAGATTTTTTCCCGTCTACCAACGCATGATTCGAAAAGACTGTTACCGCCTTGCCGAAATAAACTCGAAACTTCCGTACAGCCATTAATACTGCTATTGTTTCACTCTCCGTCGCTGTATAATTTTTGGTAGCGTTTAATATCTAACTAAAAAATGCTAAAGGATGCCCTTTCTGCATGAGAACTGCACCTACGGCATAGCCCGAAGCATCAGCTGCAATTTCTAAATATTCGTCACCTTCCGGGAATTTCAAAGCAGGGGCATTGATGAGCGCTTCTTTTGACTTTTCAAAAGCTGTATTCGCCTCAGCTGTCCATGTAAACTTACTTTTCTTTCTTTTAAGTACTAATAACGGTTCTACAATATTAGCGAAATGCTTTATGATTGATCGGTAATAAGAGCATAACCCAAGGAAAGAAGACAGTTTCTTTGCGGTTTTAGGAGGGGGGAAACTTTTGATAGCTTTTATCTTTGAATCCTGAGTTTCTATGCTTTTTTACGAAATTTTATATCCTGAGTATTTAAGTTCTTTTGTCGCGAACTTGCATTTCGATGCGTTAATTGTTAGACCGGTCTCTTTTAATAATGAAAAACGTTCCTGCAAGTCCTTAACGTGTTGCTCCAACGAACTACTTGTTATATTTATATCATCTAGATAAATTTAAGTCGATTTTCCTAGGACAGGCTTTAGAACAATGTCCACAGCTCTCTGAATTGTCGACGGGGCCCCACACAGCCCAAAGGGCATGCGTAAATGTGCATAAGTGCCTGATTTTGTGATAAACGCGGTTTTATGCATATCTTTCGGTATCATAGCTATCTGATAGTAGCCAGATGTTAAATGGAAAGTAATCATATATCTCGTAGATTTAATCTTTCTAATAATTTCCTCAATCACCGGCAGAGAGTAAACCGGGAACTTCGTAATGCTATTTAGTTTTCTGTAATCGATAGCAAACCTCCAAGCTTTTTATCTGAGGGCGGGAAATCATTCTTTTTCCTACATAGTACCACTAGACTCGCGTACTCACTATTTATGGGCGAAATAATCTGATTTTTCAGCATTTCTTTTATGTGTTCTTCAATAATGAGCTCTTTCCGTTTACCATATCTGTAAGGCTTGGCCCTACAGGGTTTATTACATGTTATTTGTATATCATGTGTTACAATTCGACAAAATCCTGGCCGTTCTGAAAACAAATATGAAAAAGTACTTACCACTTGCTGGATGGCTTGGCTTTCTTCGTTTAAGTCAAATGGCTTAAATCCAATTCAGGTTCTTTCACCGACTCCACCACTCGTTGTTGCATCTCCAGCGTAATTGCATTTTCCTGAAAATCCAATCTGGCTTTAACGGATTTCAAGAAATTCATTCCCGAGATCACTGGATTCTGTAAATTTTTCACCACAAAAAATAATATTTTAAGATTTTCTTCCTTTACCTGCACTTTTAATTATAGTTTTCCGACACAATGACAGGTTTTTCCTTAGCCGGCTATAATTTCAGTGTTTCTATTTTTAAATAAACGTAGTCTACGAAAGTTGTCATTGTAGAATTTGTAGCTCAAGAAGTTTCCTTGCGCTCCTGTATCCACGAGCACTTCTACCGGGACTTCGCCGACTAGGACTTGGATGATTGGTAACTGGGAATTCTTTACCACGACCGTATTTAGGTATCTTCTTGAGAGATTTTGCGAAATTCCAGTGCTCTGGACCCTTGCTTTTACAGGCCCCTCTAATCGTTTAAAGACTTGTTCTCACCTTCAGTGTTCTGGGTACGCGTACGGCGTTTTTCGAATTTCTTCTTCGCGCTTTGCCCTTCGTTCTTCGGTGAGTTGGCTTGATAGCTCATTCCTCCATAAGGGTGTTTCGTATTAGCGGCCGGTTGGTTTCAGAACTGTTTTCGGGAACCTTGAAAGTACGCTGCCCCTCTAGAATTTTCCGCTATCTGTCGGTTTTGGAACTTGACCGCCAACTCGAAGAGTTCCTGCAAAGAGCTTGGATTTTGGATTTCCATGAAGTCTTGGACAGCAGGTAAAATTATTTCAATTACCTCGTTGTCAGGTTTCTTCCCATACAACATATTTACCTGCTTGACTTTTCGCAAAATAAAATCCGTTAAATCTTCGATGTTACGCTGATAAAAACTGTAGAGTTCAGCTTCCAGCTTTGCTCGGTCTTTCACGATGGGGAATGCTTTTAACAGCGATGCTATAAAATTTTCAAACATGTATTAGCCTTCAAATTCTACTAATAAACATTTTCGACTGTTTTTGCACCATAGAGCGGGTTGTCCTCTTAAAGAAGACGTGGCAATGGCAACGTTTTGCTTTTCGGGCACAGGATGCAGCTGAAAATGATTTTCTAGGCCTTCTAAAAATATCGCCACAGAACTTTTTCCGTCAAAATTGACGGTTGGCTTGATAGATGCCCTCATAGTTTGGACTAAATATCCAACTCTTCCAACTGGTTGTCCATAACTTGCTCTTGAAATTCTACCGGAGCTTCCATCAAATTATCGGCCATCTGAGTTCGTGAAATTTTCGGGCGAAAATGTAAGGTCTCGTGGCCCCCAACTTGTCAGAAACTGGGGTAGTGACTGCCACTTTGTGTGAATTTACACAGAAACGTAAGAAGGGGTTAAAGCCCTTTTTTATTTTATCTTTAAAATAACAAATGCGTCCACTTGACGCTCACAAACTGCGCCGACCCGGCGGTTTAACTGAAACAGAACGTAAAACTGAATGTAATGACTGGATTAACGAATATCAAAAACACTACCGACGAGGCTCTGAGATCCTAAACTAACCGCGTGTCTAATTACCGCTGAGATTCAGCAAGATTACGGATTAAACAGTTGAAAGGTAGCACTTCTGCAAAGCTAGGCACGCAGGCCGACACGCGTTGATCTAAATTCTACCGAGCACTTTCACTAGCGTAATTCAAAGCAAGACTCTCACAATCTAGTTCCCTTTCCTATTTAATTTGACTAGCTTCAGCCAAATTTGAATAACCTGTGCGTGCTACTACAATTTACATACTCTGGCACGGACGTTTCTAGGGGAAAATGAAGGCTAAACAGGAAAGATAACTTAAAATAAATGTTAGTTAAAATAAATATAAACCCTACAAGATATTAAGCGAAAGCTTCAATGGACAATTTGCAAGAACTCAAACAATGGACAACTTGCCAGAACTCAAAGAATGGACAATTTGCCAGAATTAAGAGCACAATTAGAAAGACCATTTTTCAGTTGTGGTATTCACTATGCAAGAATAATAACTCTGAAATTTAACAAAGAACATGGTGCAAGGAGTACTAAGGATTGTGTGGCATTATTCATTTCAGTGGCAACAAAGGCTGTATCCGATATTCACACGAAAGCTGTACCTACTGGTTCTTTTATTTCTGTATTGAAGAGGTTTGCTAACCGCAACTCACTTCTATTAATACTGCGACTAATTTTGTTGGAGCAAAAGGAAATTGCATGGGGTCGAAAAAGCTTTAAAGGAATCAAGTAACTCAGAGGAATTCAATTGGTTTTGGCCACTTTTGCTCTTCAATGACAAACGATTCTTCCTGCCTCTCCAGACTTTTAGGGATATATAGGAAAGCGGCATTAAATCTATGAAATTTCATCTCAGAAGAGTGATAGGTTAGACTGCCCTCATACTTGAAGAGCTGGTTACTTTACTTGCAGATGTAGAGTCTATTTTAAATTCTAATTTCTATAACTACAGATATATCATAAGATATCCTAACTCTTTCTCATCTCCTTGTAGGAAAAACTATTAGAGGTATAGCTGTACCAGTCTTCAAAAACTTCGTTCCAGGTGGGATCTGCTGCAGAATTAATGAAGGAATTCTTTGGGAAATTGCGCAGTGAATACCTACATACTAGATCAAAATGGACGACGGATCGGCTGAATCTGGACGTTAGTGACATTATTCTGCTAAAAGAGGAAACTTATCAGGCGACATAACCATTAGGAAGAATAGTATAGGTATATTCAGGAAAAGATGTAGTTTTGTGCGCTGCTAAAAATTCAGACTCGAAATAATATCGAGTTCCAGCTCTCCGTTAATAAATTGATCCTCTCGTCTAAATATAAAAACTCCATTTCGTGAGGGTGGGAATGATTGAAGA
>KK120022.1:70971-84593 GCA_000611955.2 Stegodyphus mimosarum | reverse complement strand
GCATGGAGCTGTATACTCGAGAGTGGAGCGAAGTTTGGGAGCTGTGCTGAATTTCTCTTTGCTACTAATTCCAGGCTGTGTGGTTAAGGTACTTGCTGCTGTTACAAATAGCCACTCTATTATGGCTGTCTTGCTACTATTCCGGAGAGCCCAGTTCTGGCGTTACTGTGTAATAGTCGCATGAAGCTGCTCACTACCACTACTTTTGTTTCCTTTATTGTATGCTACTGTACATTATTTTTAAGTTTAATAAATTTTATGTTTGTTGTTGCAGAGTTTGGCTCACTAGAGTACTCTGTTTTTGTTTTCAGGCATTAGGAACAGCATTTATGTATGCAGTATTATATAGAAATAATAATAACATATACGAATACACATATATATACTATGCTCATAAGAAATTTAAATCAAATTCTTAATCACTTTGAATGCGAAGAAAGGGAAGCAGTACACAAGGAAATAGTTTTGGGCCTTATAATATGATCTAAAGTATTTTTTGTGCAACCATCTGTATAATCAAATTCGCTTTGAATTAACAACCAACTAAATTAGATGTACATTTATATATTTTTTGTCTTTTATGTGTCACCGTAAAAAGAATATATTACAGATTATTGCTGAATTTTTATATTTCGTAAGAAAATATATTTAGGAAATACATTTCGAAGGAAATTGATCACAAAAATAATATTCTAAGTGTTAAACATATCTACGACAAATAGAAAAAAACACTTTTTCGTTTGTTATCCAATGAATTAATAAAACGAAGTAGTTATAACATTATTTAATTTGTTTGTATCTCATTATTATTTTTCCTGATAATACTAGAAAGTTCTGAAAATGTTAAACTATTGAATCAATTGAGGTAATCAAAGTGAGTTCATTTCGAATTAAATTTTTATTTCCTAAAACAAACGTGTATACAAAATTAGGATTCAAAAACACTTTTTATACTGAGATTTGCTAATAAACAGACGAAGCATATTTAGTAACTATGGATTTAACATTTTAAACAGATATTTTTCTACTCTAACAAATAATTTTAAACTACCGCTAATATATTAGAAATTAATTATTTTTTCAAATGCGAATATTCGTTGTGTGTGATGTATGATTCTTTTGAGCTTCATAAGGAAGCTTAAGAGATGTTTCTGTCCTTGAAACCAGCTGGTTGCTGCCATATTTTTGCCCATAATATTTAGTTTGTTTTGTTAATACACGAGTCTCCAAAATATATACAAAGCTACCGATACAAGCAAAAGGATATATATCTCTCTCCTCTATAGTTTAGCAATGTAAAGCTAATGTACAATATTCGTAATCGCAAGGCTAGCACAAATGCTAATCAAAATTAGTAAGCTCAATGACTGAGAATCACAAGCGTATTACGTTTGCATAGTATCTGCACTGAGCTTGTTCACGGGAGCGTAACTTCAAGGTTTCTCTTAATGCACGATATCTAACGAGCTTATTAGCCTTTGGTGGTTCATTAGTTTGAAAATCAAGATGCTCTTAGGCTATATTGATCAGCGTACATTTCACAGCTCAGTTGTATTTAATACGAACTTGAGTTACAGAGGACAAATCCTTTGCCTAAGCTTTCAGACGCTCAGAATGCCATTATAAAAACCAATATATTGCCTCTTTTTTCAGTTTTGTGGATCCTAACATACACTTCCTTGAGAAATGTTTGCTTTGAAATTTCCCAATTTGCAAGATCAGTTAAATATCTATTTTAAAATTATGGAACAAAACGAAAATTATCGAATACCCTGTAAGGTTTATCCTAATTTTATAACAGTTATTTTAAGTTTATGCATCTTTTCTATCCCTTCTAGCTTCAGCTTACAATTTTTTACCAGAATGTATTTTCAGAAACGCTGTTAATGCAAATGAGTAACAATGGTATTTAAGTCGACGTTTCACTGACTTCGTTAGAGAGCCGGAGTTTCTGACTAGTGCTCGTTTGCCTTTGGCTACCTCTATCTCTAAGCTGTTGCTACACTCGGCCGTACTTTAGGTCCTTGATTAGCTTCGCCGACTTAATTGAGATTTAGGGGCCAACTGCTTAGAATCTTGATAGCTTCGGCTATATCTTTTAGTTCAGTTACGTTTAATTTCATATTAACTTGAGTTCAAGCCCAAGTGGAGGCTTTGCTGTACGTTAAGAGTTAGGAGCTGACCGTGTCATCCTTATTTTGAGAAATATAGGGTAGTGAACCCTTCTTGAGTCTTATGTCTCTGTTCACACACTCAAGAGATTATTCGCTTATTAGTGTAAGGGGTTTCGAATATTGAACTGTGAAATAAAAAGGTGAAACCCCACAACCTTTCGAGTTACACTGCACAACAAAATGGTAAACACAAAATGTGTTGGAAAAATAAATCTCCATTTAAAAACAAATTAGGCCATTTCTGATAAGTATCGTCTCATATAAGCAGGGTTTAAAGTACAATATCTTAGACAGGAGTGATGGTTTGATAGATGGTCAATGAAAAAAATATCTACTTTGTTTTTTTAATTGGTGTTGTTATTTTGTTGTTTATATGCTGAAATATATCCGAAGATCGTTCATATTGTTTAATACAGCTCCTTGTTTATCAGCAATGTGTTTTCAGTGGACACTTTGAAGTACAATGGACACTTTACAGTACTTACTGCCTCTTAGTCCAGTAGATATATGAATTACACTACTAGTCCTATGGTATTACTAGGGTATAGGTTCACTGTTGTTCACTATGGTATTTGTAGCAAAAGCAAAATTAAAGTAAAAATGCTAATTTTTTACGCTTATTTTCAAAAATTAAAATTAATTATCATTACTTTTTTAAGTTATTTTCACCGATTGATAGACTTATCATCTTACTAATGCATTAATAATTAAAAGGAATCTTTTTTTAAAATAAGCACCTCAAAAATGTCTCTAACATTTTAAAACCCGAAAGTTTCCTCTGTATTCCATTTTCTAAACGCGACCGGTTAAAGATGTGAGAAAAGAAAAGAAAAAAAAGTTTGTTCCCATTTCTCTTATGACATCATTATCTTCATTTGCAGTCCCAAATCCACGGAATTCAGTTCCTGTGGATTAATGAAGAGAATATCCCAAGAAAGAGAAGCTATCGTTAAGTGTGTTATAGACAAAATTAGCGTACTTCGCATTAAATGTTATCAGCTTATTTAAGTCCGAATAATTTTAGCTGATATCATTGTATGTTTCCATCAATGACGATGTAAGAACTCTTAAATTGCCTCCAATTTTTTGGTTTCAAAACCACATTCTTATCGGTTGACATCTTTAAAATTTATGTCACAAGAGTTTTCAATCAGCTTTGATACCAGATCATGGAAGCCAAAACTAGCTGATTGGAAATATATTTTCTGTTTAGATGAATAAGAATTCCCTCTTTAAGCTGATAGACTCGAAAAAAGGCAACAGATGCAGCATTTTAAGTGGGCATTGTTGCAGTGTGGTTGGCATGGAATAAGCATAATGTTATTTTCACATAACAGAGCTTAAAGGTATTTTATTAATGGAAACATATTCAGCGAAAACCAGGTGGGCTGTCTTGGTCAAGCGTTTCCACCTCCTGATATCATTTTGCTATTGTGTTACTGAATAATAGATGACGTACCTGCATTCTCATTTATTCGCTATGAATTAAAATGTTAAGAAAGAAAATCATTAACATAATGATCTAACTTTTTTAGAGAGAAATACATGAATGACTGCTTACAATTTCGTATTATTAATATAGATTTACTACGAACTGAATTTTGTGCATCAGAACATCCATAAATGTTTTTAAGGAAAACTGATATAATAATTTCATATAATTTTACTCTCTTAAACTGTATAAAATAAAACTAGTTCACTGAATAATATAAATACGTTTTTATGCACTTCAGGATTTTTTATTTTAAGAAAATATTTTGCTTCGGGTAAATAAGTAAGTAAAACGTATATAGGGAAATACAGAGGTTGCACATAGCATGTAAATCCCAAAAATAGTTATTTCTGAATTTTAATGCAAGATACCAATTTTTTATTTATTTATTTTTGCTGCATTAGCAGATAAACGCATACATTAACTATTGTATATGTATTTATCGTTGTACTTTATACTAGTCAATCACAAAAATATGTTTTCATAAACTTAAATGCAGACTGCCAATACTTTTAATTTTAATTTTAAAAGACATTGTTCACGGTAACTGTATATGTTAAGTGTGTATTGTGAAGTTAAATTGTTTCATCTAGCATAATTTCCAGCTTTGTGTTAAGAAAGATTGTTTCCTTATGAAGAAGCTACATTTACCTATCTCACCGTATGTTAAAGATCTGGTGTTCAGGATATATCCTACTCTCCTCTCTTTTACGTTACATCAGTAGAACTACAGTATATTGGATATTTATTCTTATTACCTTCCATCAAACATCTTTGCACCTCATCTTAAAATACTATGCAAGGTATTGATCTACATAAGAGAACCCAAAAAGAAATGTTTGATTAGGCTTCTGTTACCTCACATAAAGAACAATTCCTACATCTTATGAAAACCGCACCTAATCTCTGAAATGTAATCATTTGCTCTATTTTTGTATTTTAATGTCACCGGTATTCCTAGATTTTCTACACAAATGTGGGAGAATATTTCCGTTAGATTTAATTTAAGTGGTTTTAAATATGTATGATCGCAGCTGAGGAGTAAAAAACTCATAATGTATATATTCATGTATGTAAGGTATGTAAATATGAATTATAAGAAAATTAAGTTAAAAATATTTTCCTCAAGAGCTTGAAACATCTCTCTGGCATTTAAATATTTATCATTGTAGTTTCTTTTAAACTCTTGGGGCTTTGAAAAATGGTAAATGTTTTCAGGAATCGTATTTTAACATTTCTGTTCCTAAACTGAAAGCTCTGGTAATTTAGGTTTGAAAATAACTGTAATATAACGTTTTATATAGGTATATGTATGTTTGTAATCTTATTTTCTCTCTAAAATTATTTCAATGGCTTATATACATTTATGCTTAAGAAGTGGAAATTTCCTGTAGCATCTCATTAAAGTGTCGAGATACAGCGCTCAGAACATTAACGTTTTGGTAGATTTTATTATATAGCCGTTTTTTAAAGTTTAGAGAATTTACGAGAAGTTCAATGGATTCATTTTACAAAATAAGGAAACACAATTTCAAACAACGAATAAAATTATTTTTTAAGCAATAAAATAATCAAATTTATTTTATAATCATACGATGTACTTTAGAACTGCACCGGAGAAATTCAGTAAGCTTTTGGGTTACTATAAAATTTTACACCATTTTGTGTGGTAGTAAATTATTTAAATCATTTTGTCTCATTTTATGTATTATTATATAATAGTTTTGAGGCAACACAAAATTCATTGAGCTTCTAATCGTCGTATAATGGTAAGAATAATATGAAATTGTAATACTATTACTAAAGGGAAAAATGCTAATCACGTTTCTCCATAGTTTCCTCTATTTCAAAATATTATGTCTCCCCTACACTTTTAAAATGTAATATACAAATTATCATACGAATGTGTAATTAAGTTTTAATATTTTCATATTTCAAAATAAGATTAACTTGGAAATGTGAATAAAAAATACGTAGCCAGTATGTTACGTATTATTTTATAAATAGTACAGAATAGAGCCATGTCTTCCCAAGAAACGCTATTTTAACTAAAACAGGATATCTTTCTGCTGAAATATAAAGGACTATGCAGATCCTGCAAATGGAAGCACAAACCTCAGCGACAACATTTCATAGAAATCCTAAGATCTCTGCCTTTGCTGATGGGCATAGAAATTTTCATGAGATTTTGCTTGAATAATGATCACAGTGCAGCAGGATATATTAAGATGACATATTTATAACGGAAAAAACTGCAAAAAGAGAATGACGTTATTTATTTAGCTATTATTTGATATTTCTCAATCGTAGTTTAAATTTTCCTTACTTCCTGGAAAGCAATCCAGTCTTTAAGGTTTCATTGTTTATTTCTTTCTCCACTTGTTCTTTTCGAATAGGGGAAATATTTGGTTTCTTCCTGGTTCTCATTATTTTTATATGATGTAATTTTAGCGGAAAAGAGACCGTATATATATTATATATATATTCAATTTGCTTAAACCTTTTGTGATCTCCAAAGGTGAATGTTTAATTCGTCGTCTTTTCCCTGCTGTTACCATTATATCGCTACTTTCTCACTGAATTACAATTTTCAATAGTTGGTTATTTCATCGCGTTCTTTCAAATATTTCTGTTGTGGTTGAAACTTGAAACAACAGATCTCGTAACTCAAACAACACATATTTATACGAAGCAAATTATCTTAGCTTACGACTTCATTCATCTACTAGGATTTTATTAAATATACTAGAATACCGAGAGCTCTCGTCTTGCTAATTATCTTAAGAATGAAATTCAGCACTCCGCTTAATTTTAAAAACTTTGTCTACAGTGTATAAAGTGAATAATGCGGTGTAAAGTGAATAATGTGGATATGTTTCATACTTCCAGCATACCTAAAGAGAACGTGATACCCCTTAAAGTCGAAGGGCTTTCCGTATCCATACCCATGGATTGTTAATGGATATATTTTCACATACAAATTATTATTACGCTTCTATAACTTGGCTTTCCAGTGGAAGTGCATGTGGAAACTCAGATAACCGAATAAAACTAACGAGTACAACTGTCACACGTTTTTTAGAAAAATTGCCAAAACTTTATTGAATTTATGTATATTCGTTTACTCTTTTATTTCAATTTTCTTTAGAATACGATTACCGAACATTAGCCTGTGACGTTTAGCTGTTTTTGTGCAGGTATATTGTTGGAATATAAATAGTGCAACTTATATTTGGTAAACCTTAATAAAGGGAAACAAAATCATATGGTGTTATATTTTCAAACATTATTGGGAAAATAATCATAAAATCTTAAAAGCAACGAGCAGTTTTTCTTTGTAACAATAGGAAATTTTTAACACGTTATGTTAAATTGCAATAGCTCATCGACAGCAAGGTAGCCAGGTTTAATTACTATCTTGCTATTGCACTCTTGTCATTTGCTCTGATTTTGTATCGTTTTTACACTTAAATGTCGATAAAAATACAAGACTTAATTATGCCTAAAATTTCATTATACACCTTATAATTTAAACTTCTTATACAAATATTAATTTTTAAGCAGATTTTTAATATTATTATGAAAAGAAAAAATTGTCTTTCTTTTCGCTCTTTCGATAGGAAAACCTACGGTGAAAACTTTAGTCCCGGTTTCCAATACCAGAAAAGGCACTGATGTTGGTAAATCTAGAGTGTCTTTGTAGCATGAAGGCACTTAAGATACTATCGTGCCGATATTCCTCAAGAGAGGTTAGCGAATGGATAAAAAGATGAGAGACACACAGATTCGTCCTTTAGGAAATTTTCGTTCAACGCTGGAAGGGAGGTGGGCGAATTCATACTGTCAAAGATATAAAGTGCCCAAGACCTTATCTTACAATGCAGTGCCCCAAAGCGAACGACAAGTGACTACTCTCGCCTTTTGTCCACACTACATTTCGAGAGTTTCTTCGAAGTTATACTGTCAGATAAGCCTGGTAAATCATAATAACAGGAACCATATTCTGCACGAGACATCGGTTGCTCAAAATCAGCGGTTTGGTTATCACAGCTGTAGATTTAAAAATATGTAAAGGCATATAAAATTTGCAAAGTAACAACCTTGTGTCTGGCGTACATTCAGTCAAGACCTCAAATGATTTCGAGAGCAAATAGATACAGGAGACCACTGGATGAGCAATTGTGCCGGCATGAAGACTTTCAGCTTTATTGCTCACTCAGTGGGACCAAGTTTATTTAAAAAATTTTATAATATTACAATAAAAGCTTGATTTTGATGTAAACATAATTTTGACATCTACTTGATACACATTGACAGAATTTCATATAAATACGAATATTAACAGAAATTTTGATGACACGTACACAGAATCTAGAATGCATAATGTAGAATACAAGTAAAGAGCCAAATACAAAATTTTGGTTATATACATAATAAATAACAAAGGATTTTGATGATATGCTGAAATGTAATAATAGTTCACAGATGATAAATAGTTCATAATTCATAAATAGTTCACTATTCATAAAAGTTCACAGTTTAAAAATATAAAAGTTCTGTTAAAGTTTATTTATCTGTTAAAGTTAACAGTTAGTCTGAAGTACGTTCTGACAAAAATGTAAGGTTTTAGTTTAAACTAACAAAGTTTTATTTTAATTTTCCTTTCCTATGATTTCTTATTTCAACTTCTCGTTAGAATGAGCGCGCGTTTCAGCTTTATGCTAATTTGAAGTGGAGCCAAGTTTGGTATTTAAGGTTAGCGAGGAACTTCTCGGTGTGAGAGAGCTTTTAGACTCAGATCACTGCTGCTCTGTTCGACGTTCGCCTGATAGCTAGTATTTAAATTCTAAGCCTTAGCGCTGTTACTCTATTACTTATTGAAGTAAATCTAAGTGCGTTAGTATTAGCTAAATCTTGCTATGCACCATTGATCATTTAGAGGCCAACCTCGCATTTATAGCTCTGTGAGCAAAGATTACTTAATTTCTGTTTAACTTTAGTTTAAATTATTTGATTGTTCAGTTTAAACCCAAGTGCGGTCATTATTTTCTGTTATCCCTCCCGAGTTGGGAAGTGGCTGTATATAATTGTGGTTTAATATAAGAGGATTTTAAGTCCTTCTTACGTGCAGTTCTTCTACCACTTAACCCCAGTTTCTACCACAGAACATAGCTGCATTCAGCTCTCTGTTCAAGATCAGGATTACTTCACGAATATGTTCGCCAAGAGTATGAGTAGAACACTCAGTCCTGACACTGGCGCCCAAAGAAGAAAAATGAGAGGATGGCCTGAAAGACAAGAAGAGGAACCTGAGATACCTGCAGTACCTGCGCAGAACCCTGTGATATTACCTCCTGCCCTAGAAGCATTTGGCTACATTATACAAACCATGCGGGCAGCCATCAAGCCAGCGGCAATTTTTGACGGCAAGTCAGCCGTAATTAATTTCCTGGAAAAGCTAGGCTCCCACTTCATGTTATATCCAGTCCACGAATTTCAGAAAGTCACTTTTGCCACCAGCGCTTTGAAGGGCCAAGCGCTAAATTGGTTCAAGTGTATTCGAAAGAATCTTTTGGGGGAACCGGGAAGCGCCACATACACATATGAAAATTTTAAAAATTCCTTGGTGAAAGCATTTCCTATAATACGAGATCGAGCCAGACTGGAGGCGGAACTTTTTAGCCGTTATCAGGAAAAGATAGAAGATGTGTGAAATTTTATCTTGAGAAAATTCCAAGTGTTCAGCTTTTGTATGGAAGCCGCCCGGATCCTGAAGTTATTCAAATTCTACTTCCTAGGCTACTGCCCCAAGTTCAAGATTTTATCGACCTAAGAAACCCAACGAATTTGGATAAATTATTCGAGCTGAAAGTCGAAGAACGGCAGACAATGAACGACGTAGCCAATTTGAGCGAAGAAGCCAGTGGAATACGCCAAGACCCCAGAAGAAGCAAAACCAGAATTACGGGAAAAGGGCGAAGCAATGGCCGAAGAAAGATGGATCTCCTAAGTCGAGCGGCGAACGACGAGATTTTAATAGAAAAACGGGCAAAGATGCAGAAAGCAACCAGAAGAAGAAGAAGGATTTAAACTAAGATGGATTTCTTCAAGGAAGGTGAAGAAGTCCGAAGTCTCGCAAAATCCTTCCACAATTACTTTAAATACCGTGGTCGTGAAAAATTTAAGTTTACCGAAGATTGAAGTCTTAATTAACAACATCCCGGCGACTGCTCTTTTGGATAGAGGATCGCAAAGCAGCTTTATCTCGGAAAGATTTTTCAAGAAGCACTTTCGCCGTTATAGTGCAAGAGACACGAACGTCATAGCGGCCTGAGGAGAGAAGTGTAGATGCTTAGGAAAAGTTTCACTTTTTGTGCGTATCAACGACGAGCAGGTAAAAATTTTATTTTATATTGTGCGAAACCTGCAAACGTGTATTATTCTGGGTGTGGATATTTTTTAGATTGGCAGAAGCGAGAATAGACTTTCAGGGAGGAAAATTAAGGATATCCATGCAGCCAGTGGAAATGAAGAATGATACGCCCCCGCAGCTGGAGTTACAGCACTTACAGGCAGAAGAGCAAGAAAAACTGCAGGCATTGGTAAGTGAGTTTTCAAATTTATTTAGCGATGTACCCGTTTCACGCAGGTAACGAATCGCGACATAGAAACGAGGGACGCCCAACCAGTAAGGCAAAAGCCTTACCGCTATGATAAGGTAAAAGAAGAAATTATTGAACACCATATTAAGGAAATGTTGAAAGCTAAGATAATTACCCCGATTTCTAGCAATTATGCTAACCCAGTAGTCTTATGCAAGAAAAATAATGACTATCCGATTACGCATCCGAAGCGGTGGCGTTTTGCTATAGGTTACAGAAGGCTAAACGCCGTCACAAAATAGCCTGTATATCCTTTGCCGATAATCGAAGAGATAATCCAAAATATTACTTCTACAATGCATATGTCCACATTAGATCTTACGAGTAGCTATTTTCAGATTGGGGTAAAACCCGAAAACGTCCCTAAGACCGCCTTCATAACTAAGTTTGGCACGTACGGATTTCTTAGCATGGTTTTGGTTTATCTGGCGCGCCGGCAACTTTCCAACGATGTATGGACATCGTCTTAAGACCGGTCTTTGGTAAAAATACGTTCATTTATTTAGACTATATTATAATTACGAGTAATAGTTTAGAACAACACCTACAAGATTTAAGAAAAGTGTTTTTATTGTTAAATGAAGCTGGTTTGAAGATAAATGCTTCCAAATGTAAATTTGCCGCTAAAGATTACATTATTTAGGATTTAAAATTTCTAAAAATGGAATCGAAACGGATCAGTCAAAGATAATAGCTATTAAAAATTATCCTGTTCCTAAAACAGCGAAGACGTTAGCGTCGTTTCTTGGTATGTGTTCATACTATCGGTCCTTTATTAAAGCTTTTGCCAAAAATAACTGAGCCTCTGCTGATATTGAAGTGGAAGAAAGCTAGGTTTTCGTGGTCAGCAGAAGCCAACTTGGCATTTCAAAAACTGAAAGACGCATTGACTCAAGCCCCCGTCTTTAAATTTCCGGAAAGGGATAAAGGACTGGAAATTTCAGCGGACGCTTCAGATTTTACGATTGGGGCAGTGCTTTCTCAAAATGGACAACCCGTGGCCTTTTTCAGTCGAACGTTAAATGAAACCCAGAGAAACTATTCGGCCACGGAAAGGGAAACTCTCGCAGTGTATCAGCAGTGCACAAATTTCGTGTTTACTTTGAAAGTTCTCCAGTAACTGTATACACCGACCACGCTGTGGTCACCAGATTCTACTCTGGAAAAAATTTATCACCCAGATTAATAAGATGGGCAGTTAAATTACAAGAATATAATCTAGTAATTAAACACACGCCGGGAAAGGAAAATGATGTGGCAGATGCTTTAAACAGAATTAATTTGGATGAAAATGGAAATACGGTTAGAATAGCCATGCTGACATCCAAAGTATTATATTCTCGTGAAACACTAATAGCCGAACTCGGAAAAGATCCGGAGTTCAAAAATATTGTCGCGTAGATGAAGGGATCGTACAAATGAACAGGCAAGTACTCAAGTCTAAACTCAAAACTTTATTAATTCGAACTGAATGAAGAACTACTTATATACTACAGCTGATTAGCATACTGGAACATTTCAGACTCGGAATGTTCTGGAACATAAAGAAAATAGGTTAATAAGAAGAAAATTTACATAAAAATCGATTATCAGGCATCTTGCCTTTGATAGGTTTCGAACCTGCGACCTTCGTCTCTCGAGTCCTGCGTCTTATCCACTAAGCTACGAGGAGCTCAGTTGAAAGGTGCAATTTTCGCTACATTTCCCCCTTCTTAGGAAGAAGCAGCGTCCAGCTGTGATCTGGTCTGGCTTCTTGTAACAGGTCTCCTGGGAATATTGGACTTTCTTTCATCGTCTAGTTGTACTTTTGGATCAAGATAGGGCTTCAATCTCAACACGTGAACGATGTCTTTTGAATTCCGTCTCTTCTTATTTTGTTCTATACTTTCTACTTCGTACGTCACGTCAGAGAGCCGTCGTGTTATTCGATACGGTCCAAAGTAACGTTTTAGGAGCTTTTCGGATAATCCAACCTTTCGTACTGGAGTGAAGACCCAGACTAAGTCTCCAATGTTGTAGCTGACAGGTCGATGCCTTTCGTCATATCGGCGCTTGTCTGTGATTTGCGCTTTAAGAATATTGAGTTTTGCAAGCTGTCTAGCTTCTTCAGCTCTAGTGATCAGATGTTGCGCATAACTATTGTCAGAATCTTCGATACTGTATGGAAAAATTACGTCGAGAGGAGTCTGGATGTCTCTACCATAAATGAGAAAGAATGGGCTGAATCCCGTTGTGTCTTGTTTCGCTGAATTATAGGCATAGGTTACAAATGGTAGAACAGTATCCCAATTTTTCTGTTCAACGTCTACGTACATGGACAGCATGTCTACCAGTGTCTTATTGAATCTTTCAGTTAAGCCATTGGTCTGAGGGTGGTATGCAGTCGTCAGAAGATGAGACGTCTTGCATAGTTGAATGACTTCTTTAACAACGGTAGATAGGAAGTTGCGTCCTCGGTCACTTATCATCTCTTTGGGGGCACCATGCTTCAGTACAATTTCTTCAACTATAAACTTGGCAATTTCAGTGCCCTCAGCTGTCGGTATTGCCTTTGTGACTGTAAATCTGGTAAGGTAATCTGTGCAAACTATTATCCACCGGTTCCCATTTCGAGTAATAGGAAAGCGTCCAAGTAAATCTATCCCAATTTTGGTAAACGGTGAGTCGGGGGGTTTTATTGGATGAAGCTGTCCCGGTGGAAGCTGAGGTGGCGATTTCCGTCTTTGGCATTCTCGGCAGTGTGATACATACCGCCGTGTGCTCCCATATAGCCCTGGCCAATAGTACTTCCTGCTTATTCGGTCGTACGTTTTGGCAAATCCGAGATGTCCAGCGGTTGGAGCATCATGAAGGCTTCTTAGAACCTCACTACGAAGTTGCTTTGGTACTACTAAGAGCCATTGCTGTCCCATAGGATCATAGCTTCTTTTGTACAGTATACCATTTCTCATTTGATAATTTTGATATGTGTCACCTCTCTTGAGAATTGTAATAATGGATTTTAATTGTTTGTCCTTCTGCTGCTCTTTTCCGTAATCTACGATGGCTGCAAAGAAAGGGATCTCTTCATTGTTTTCAATTATTGGTTCTATAAGGGGCTTCCTTGATAGTGAGTCTACATCGGCGTGTTTGCGACCGCTCTTATAGACGACATTTATGTCGTATTCCTGCAGCCTGAGAGCCCACTTTGCAAGTCTTCCGGATGGATCCTTAACATTGGCCAGCCAGCATAAAGAATGGTGATCCGTGACTACCGTGAAGGGTTTTCCGTAGAGATATGGCCTTTACTGATTG